>JAWQRO010000425.1:0-39239 GCA_033557835.1 Helochares maculicollis
TAAATGTTACTAGTATCTATTTATATATTTATTTTTTATATTTTTTTAATCTGTGACGGCGTGGTCCACCCAATAAAATTTAGCTATAAATGTAAGCTTAATGGGAGGGCATATTATTAAGATAGCAAAATATCTTTACTTTAAATAAACATATTTTAATTAAATAAAGATCTCCTCTTGACGCTTTATGTTTAGGTTTATTAACTCACTATCCCAACTAGTTGTATTGCTAGCTTGCATCGTATAATAAATATCATATTCTTTGAATGCTACATATAACTAAACTACGTGGATTTCTGAGCTTAATATCATATTTCTTAGAACGAGAAAGATTTGTGTCATTTGTTTATGGTTGATGATGCCATTGATATTCCATTCTAGTATTACAAGTTCCATGTGACAACTGACGGGCGTTCTTAGCTTCGCTTACTCTGAGTGAAATAAGGTCTAAATTCTTTTCCAAAAATTTGAATTGATAAGGTTTGGCGGTTAATTCTTATTTTGGGTTGATTCCTTTTTTGTGATCCATATTTTATTAGGTTATCATATTCTTTAATTGTACAAGATGCTTACACTACCATTTATGTTACTTGCATCTTGATAAGCCGTCTTGCTGATTAAGAATTCTATCGATCTTCTTTTTTGCACTAGCTCTACTTAAGCTTATTTCTATAACTGGCAGGATGGTTTTTCTCGTAATTTACGCAGTATTGTGACCTTCTAACTTAATAATACATCTTCATGTATTCTGATACTTTTCTATCGTAACAGTACACATATTCACAATGATTAAGGTTCAAATTCATTCTAATGCATGGATAATTGCTAATTGTCGCAATAATATGTCTAAAAGCAAACAAATTCACATGGCAACTGCTAATGAAATGGCGTTTTGCTTTAATTATGTTGTCTATATTTAATACACATTTTTTAAATTTGTCTAAATGATATTCAGCGTCTTTGACTATTAAAATTTGGTACCTACGGCATTGTAATTGCTAAACATAATCCATAATGAGTGATGGTGTTTTGAAAAACACTTATAAAAAGCAAATCAAAATATTAAATAGTGCAAAAATTTGAAATTTCCCTTACACTAAATAAGATATAATTAGCAACCCAAATTTAGCTTGAAGGTAATAAAAACAATCCATATACATGGAACTATCGATTTGTGATATGCTTAGGCCAGTAACCCTTGATGAAATGACCTGACAGCAAAACATCTGCAGTACTGCTAAGATTGAAAAGAAAATCTCGATACGGGCAAAAACAAAATAGGTATTTCTACAAATTGCACGGAAAAATAGACCGTTAAATCAAGTAAATGTTTATATTTATGTAAACATTTACAGCAAAATAAATGTTTTTATCAAGAGCACATGAGCAATTAAATTTTTTATCGCAAGGGGTCGGTCAATATTAAAAAATATTTTCATTATATTATATAAAATATTACATTATTTGCGATAATTTTATCTTCTTTCATTTGTATATAAACCGGTGAATTGTCAATAGACTGTATTAGTTACTTCACGAACTAACAAGCAATCAAAATGCGTTTCCTCGTAAGTTATTTAGATTTTTTTACAAGACTAGTTATTGTAGCCAAAAATAAACCCAAAATTTAATTTAAAAAAATATTGAATTTACTTGTTTCAATTATTGGACTTAATATATTTTATACTTTACTTAATTTATTATGTAGTGGATAAATTTAATTAATTTTTAACGTTTATGAGTGAATTTTGAGTTTTTACATTTACAAGTTAATTTTCAGTTTTTACATTTGTAAGGGAATTTTGAGCTTTTACATTTAGAAGTAAACTTTTAAGTTTTTACATTAATGAGTGAATTTCGAGGGCTTAAACAGTTTCTTAATTAATTCGAATTTCAGATCCTCTTATTCGCCTTGTTCGCCGTAGTCTTCGCCCAATATGGTGGCCAACACCATGGTGGTGGACAACACGGTTTTGGAGGAGGTCATGGAACTCATGGCCAAGGTGGAGTTCATGGAGGACATGGAGCTGGAGTCCATGGAGGACATGGTGCTGGAGTTCATGGAGGACATGGAGCTGGTCTTCATGGAGGACATGGCGCTGGCGTTCATGGAGGTCATGGAGCTGGAGTCCATCATGGTGGTGCCACTCATGGTCATGCTGGCGGTCATAGAAGACCCGGTTATTAAATGTTTTAGAAAATGGTTGTGTTTTTGTGTTTCGTCTTTTGGTCAATCTTCTAAAATAAAATAGTTTGTTTACAAGCACGTTTATTTTACCCTATTAGTTATGCAAGTCTTACCAAGAAAACTACATATGTATGAAAAGATCATAATACATGCGGGCAGATTTATGGTCTCTCAGAAATGCGAAATGGGAAATTCCTGCGCTTGATGAGCATTAAGAAGTTGTATGTCACTATTTAATATAAATTATGTGATCTTGCGAATTAACTGTGCAAATTGAACCGGTAATTTGCTATAATGTAATTGCTGTTTTATTGAAATTTGTAAATTTTGTGCAAATTTCATTGCAATTTAAACGTTTTCTAACTATAAAAGATCGGTCGCAAACGCAATTGTTTCATAGGTAATCCATTTATCTCAAGATGCGATTTGTTGTAAGTACATTGAAATTTTTATTTATTGATTTATTTGCTTTTATGACGACGAATTTCCATGGTTCGATTTTGTTGATTTTTCTATGTGAATTCTCTAATTACTTGCTATTATCATCTTTACAGTTTCTCCTATTCACCATCTTCGCTGTACTTTTTGGTGCTTATGCCGAGGCACACAAAGGTGGACATCACGGAGGCGATCACCACGGCGGTGGTCACCACGGCGGCGGTCACCATGGCGGTGGTCACCATGGCGGCTACCACCATGGAGGCAAACATGGATAATCGCCCTAGAATGAAAGGAGATTAAAGAAAATTTTTTAATAAGACGATTTCAGCAGCTTGTTTGTTTGTAGCTTGATATTTGCTTTGTTTTAACCTTAGATTAAAATTGACAATTCAATAATAAAAATAAGTTCTTGCATCAATATCTTTTTGATTTGATATGATTATGAAACCTATCTGTAGTCCGAACTATCTAATGGAAGATCTAGGCCAATATCAGGCAAAGTAGAGATTTACAATTCAAAATGCGAAATAAGGTTTAAGGTTACTTGGGTCAATGTCAATAATTGAGTTTAATTATGTTAAGATATCTTAACAACACGAGCTTATAAAATATTTATTGCTAGTTGAGGCTTAGTGGTGTTGCAAAATGTCGCGTTGTTTCGTAAGTAAAATGCATTTTTTTTTAATATTTAAACATTTATATAAATGCATTTTTTGAAGTTACATTTTCCTATAGAATTATAATTTCCAATAGTCTTTTCATTTGCCGATTTCAGATTGTTTGCATTTGCATTGGATTAATATTGATTTCATCCGAAGCTCATGAAAACCATGTTGGGCAGCAAACTCAGCGTCTTGATCAAGGAGGTGTAAATCCAAGCCACAAGCATACAAATAATGGCATCGAGCCTGGACATGGCATATTTGGAAGGCACCATGGGCATGCAGGACATGGAACTCGAACGATTGGAGGCGGGGGTAGAGGTCGCCAAAAACATTATTGATTTGGAAAGAACAAGTGCTGGATCTAAAATATTCAAATTTTAAAAAAATATTTATTTAAGTTTATTGAATTGTTTATTTTGTTATTTTTGTGTAGTGTAGGCAACTAACATTACAGTACTGTATTTTAGTTGCTCCTCCAAACAGGAACATGAGAATATGTACTATTATTTATTATAATAGATATTATTAAGCTCACCTGAATTAAATTTGCAGAGAATCAACACACATAAGTCTCATTATTTACCAAACTATTGCCTTCAAAATTTATGGTGAAGTAATTGTTACAATTATCATTTTAATAACTCACATTTCCGCTTAGAACACTTGTAACCAATACATATCAAATAAACTTAAGCATAGATATAACTAAATTATATTTTTAAAAATATATAAATAGCCGAAAAATTTTAAAACAGTCGTTAAATAGTTTGCAATAAGTACAAGAACAAAAAATGTATCTTCAGTTACTGGTAAGTGGGAATTATCCATTTAAGTTAGCTCAAAGTAATAAATACGCATTAACGTAGAATTAGAATAATTATTTTATTTACAGCCAATCATTTTACTACTGAAACATTTTGGGAATGTTTTGGCTATAGATGTCACAGAAGTAACGGCAAGTACATCTGCTCTAAATACTCCACAAATAGATGAGAATGGTGAACATAAAAAAGAGGGTCGAAGCTTTTACAATGGAGAGCAACCGTATTTTGGAGCACCTCACGCTCAATATAATTACCCAAAGCATGGAAATTTCTACGAAAACACGTTTGGTTATGTGAATAATTACCCCAATCAATACAGACCGCCATATCCTTATTATAACAACTATAATCCTGGGTATTATGGTGGATATGAAGAGTTTTATGGACGCAGGAATCATTAAGGCAAAATTAATACCAGAATTGATTGGAAGTTTTAATTTTATTTTGCAAGTAGTTATAATAAAATATTAAATATAAATAATATATACTATAAAATAAGTATTTTATAGTTTTGACTTGATTAAACAATTAATTGTGGATTTTATAGAATGTGCAGTTTGATATGAATTAAAAAGAACTAAGGAAATGGAAAACAACAAATAAAATATGATTTTACTTAAAAACTATATTTATTTAATACAAAACATGGTATCTTTAAACAGTTTGTCTTTTGTCTTTGCCATTTTAAAACAATTTTTATGAGGTGCCAAAGTTGAGAGTTCGTTCATTAAGTTAAAAAAGGGTTTCTAACCCCAGTATCTGCGGCCCCATCCACCACCATAGCCGCCATAGCCTCCATATCCACCTCCCCAGCCTCCTCTCCATCCACCTCCGTATCCACCTCCCCAACCTCCTCTATATCCACCGTATCCACCCCATCCGCCACCGTAACCACCCCAACCATGGGGATTAGCAGCGGCGAGAGCTAAGACTGCAAGCAGCACGGCTAACACGAAAACCTATAACAACAGCAATATTTAGTTCTCTTCAGACATTTGTTTAAAACAAATGCACAGTTAAAAACAAAAAACATTAAATAAGAGTATACAGGCTATCTATAACCTGTATATACTATGTTAAGATTATTAAAACGGAATTAAATATCAATAAATTTGAATTAGATACAAAACGAACAAAAACATCAAAATCTATAAAAAAACATTCCGCTGCAAATTAAGAATGTATATTTTTTAAATTTACGAATCACGATTACATAACCAGTGATGATTTTTGTTTACCCAGAAAATAAACACCTTATGGCCAAACATATATTTACAATTATCGGTGCGAAAACAGTCAAGTTTTTTAAAAATTGGTAAGGTCAACGTAATTTATCGCCTATCCGAATTTTATCAGATATTTTGTTCAATTAAACGAGCGTTTTATTAAAATTTATGCAAATATATTAGATTTCGTGCGAAGCAATATTACAATATTTTTGTATTTAAATCTGCGTGGAAATCGTGTTAATGAATTTAACACTGTGGCACATCCGGATTTTGTGGACATAAATCATCGAGTCGGTATAAAATTTTGCCAGATGTTATGTTAAATAATGAGATTTAGGCTGTGTATTATTTTTCGTATTATTTGAGGCTGTTTGGTTTTACAAAAGTTGATTTCGTAGATATTGAAATTAAAACAATTAAGTGCGATAAAGCTATATCTAGTGGGTTTACAAAGTTAAGAAGGTGAAAAATATATAGTAACGAGGTAAATAAAATAAAATTAATACCTTGATCATTTTGTTCTAAATAGTTCACTAGAACTGGTTGAAAACACAGCTGAGACAGATCTGCCCTGCTCAAATTTTGGCAGGATTTTTATACCTGTACAAACGACTCAAGTCAAGGTTACGACATTTGTTTATATTTTTCTATTGCCACATTAAAAACAGGAACCGCGAGAGGCGAAGGTAAAAAACGCATACCTGGGCATACATCATGTAAGGTCCCTGACTTTGATCTACAGAAAAACCCAAAAGCTTTACTCATCTCCCAAGAACATGGTTCTTATTAACATGGAGATTATGTGTTCATTTTCGGCTTAATTTGCACAAAACAAAAATTATATAGAAGGGTCATGAACCAGCCATTTCTCCAAGCTTTATAATAATATAGACTACCTCATTAATAACTCTATGCACAAGGTTTATTGCTTTTATTTCGTGATGTTGAAGCCGATTTCTTCAGTTTGGCCAGCAACAACGGTAATTTATGTCGTTAACACCTGGATAAACTGTTTTCATTTGATTTGAGTTTCCGGATTTTGTCCTTGTTGCGTGAACTCCTCTCTAAATGGTCTATTTATGACGGGATTTCCTTCTATTTTGCTTTAATTGCGTAGCTGAAAAAAATTAGAAGTAACGTCATGTTCATCAGTAATTTCTCGGTCACAAATAATAGTTGCAAAATGATCTTAGGCTGACTAATCCAATGGCACATTTGGGTATTTCGCGAATTAGTTGGCAGAATTACGACATTTAAGTACGAAATACTTTATCCTTTCTCAAACAAATAGGAGGTCTTTTCTAAGCATTTGCAAAACGATATTATCACGAATCGTCAAGCCTTTGTAATATGCTAATGGCTTTTCAATAACTATATAGATCTAAATGTGCCACTCTGTTAAAACTAGTTTTTCGTTTCGATAACAGTTCCAATACTTCCTCATTGATGACAAGCTTAACTGGAAAAAAGTTGGATTTCGGTGAGCGGCCATGAAAAGTATTCGTAGTTATAGGAACAAAAGAATGATAAATATTAGATAAAAAAGATGTTCTAGTTTACATATTGGGAGGGTCGGGTTTGAAATAAGTTAGTAACGCTAGTTAGTATAATAAATCATTTCTGATAATAGGATTGACCTACAATATTCGTAAAGGCGATATAGAAATTTACTTTAAAATGTTAATTCTCGATGCATATTCAAGAGGCTTCAAGGTTCCTAATGCTTTATATATTTTTTTATGCTATATTTATTTATTACTTAATCTACGAGGTGTAGAATCTCTGCCCTGAGTAATTATAGCGATCAAGAAAAATTTAAATAAAACAACTTGGATTGGTTCCGAAAGTTGAAATTCATCCTTTTACATTTGTTTTATACGTAGATGTACATATTTTTATATGTTATGGTATTGATCCAAGTCTATAAATTAATGAATACTTTAGCAAAACTCACTGTGCTTCTAGATTGTTGAAAAATTTTGTTATATAAAGCAAACATGTATGTATTAGTTTTTAAGCTGCAGTTAAGTACTTAAAAGTACCAAGGACCTGCTCAGTACGAGCAAATATGGGCCATCTATGAATTCGAAATCCGAAGGAATTAAATAAATATTCATAGCTTTCGCTTTCGCTGAAGAAAAGCTATATATTCATCAAGAGCCATAATGGGCAAATAGATTTTAAGTTGTATCCGTTTGCGAGGAGTTCTTGTTTGTGAGTTTATCTTATTGGAGTTTTGTAGTGTAACAATGGCTGCAAAGGTATGTCAATAAAACTACTACTCAAATCTGTAAAACCTACTAAATAAATATATACAGAAAAAAAACTTCAGTAAAACTAAATGTTTTTGCCATTCAAGAGAAGAATGAGATCTATTTCCTAGTTATCAATTCGTATTACATTTGAACTAATTAATTGCAGGCTATAAATTTACCAATAGCTCAAGAAAGTTTGAGGTATATTACTCGTGTATGCGGATGTAAAGAAGAATATTGCCCATGGCGATGCTTATTATATTTTATTGGTTTACAAATCCTATAATTTATGTAGTTACCTTTTAAAAAGAATAATTTATAAGACTCTTTTACTTAAATCTTCACGGTTTCAAGATTATTTAGTAATACAAATGTCTATAAATATTGGAACTTTGTTAAAGAACGAACTGTTTCTATACAGGTTTAGCAGCAAGAGAATTAGATATAATCTAAACAAGGAAACCCTACAAACTAATACAAGGTTTTTATATATTTAGCAAATGCTTTGTAAAAACTCAGTAAATAAATTATCAGAAAAAAATATTAACGGTCTTCTGAACCGCATGCATCAGGAATATTAAAAGTGCCAAAAATAAAGAAGTGCTAAAGCCAACCGAGAACATATAAATTTAACGCACCTATTTGATCATGTGTCGAAATTCTTCAAGGTGCCGTAGCTACCTATTCAGGGCTGATTTTATTTGGTGATGTATCTAAACTAATGCAATTGCATAAAAAATAATACAATAAGAACATTTGACAACTAAGAATTTTTTGTACGGGGCATGATAACAATACTTCCGTTATAGACTATATTCGAAGAGCAGCTGCGTTATGCAAATGTAATCATAAAAATTCAAAACAGTTAATTCAACGTTTGTCTCTTCAAATTAGCATTTTATGTTTATTTTATTTTTTTGGAAGTTTCAGTGTTATTTATTTCTCTTATCTACATGAAAATTAAAAGAAAGCGCTGAATCACTTACAATCTCTGTCTGACAAAACCTTGAGCCATTTGTGGATTACTAATAATGTCTTCGTACTGGTATCTGTATATATTTCTTCTTTTTCATTTGTTATAGGTACTCATTTGTGCCACGTTTTTCGTAGCTGCAATATGCTATAGTTTGGCTTCCCCAATCAAAGGAGCTAATTTTGGCTTAGGCTATGGAGGATTTGGGTTAGGAACAAGTACATATACCATCAATGGAACCAGCAATATTTTCCACAAGCCTAGCCTAACAGATTTGGTTCACAAACCAAGCCTAGCTGGAAGCAATACACCCATTAATTCCCATAATAGTTTAGTCGTTAACAAGCCTAGCCTCAGCACCTTAACAGGCAGTTTTGGATTAGGACATTTGGCATCTTTGAATCTCAAACCATTTAAGGTTTAAAGGAACCGATTATAAAGATATTTTAACAGCAAATGCTCGTCTACTTATTTATTGCGCAGATTTGTAAAATTTATAATAAATCTACTTTGGTTTACTATTAGTTTAGTTGTTACACCACTACCCCCTATTTCATGCCCACCACTTTCATCACCTATATGACGATCAGACTATTATCACATTGATTGTATTTTAGCTTCTTCCTCGTCCTGTTTCTAACCTTGAACTTTATAGATCATATGTACTCCACTTATAGAACTTTTTGGAGACATGCGTGGGAATGGCTTCTTGGAATCCTTATTCTAATCGCTACGTCTCGCTATTCCACATATATGCATGCTCTGTTTTGGACATATTTTTGGAGATTAATCTCTTTTGAAGCGATGATCCATAATCTCGTTAGCGACCTAAAAATTAGTGAGTCTCTATTTCCCAAGTGTGGCTTTCGAGGGATAGGATGCTTTGTTGATTTAGAAACCATAGGGTTTTCTGGCCGACTCTAAACACAGAACAAACTCTAGCACCAATATATACCAATTACCAATATTTATGAATCTTGATTCAATTATCTTTTGTTTGCATAGCTTATGAAATATTGCCATAAAAGTGTCTTATCACTCCTTCCTTAGGTAATATTTGAAGAAAAATCAATTTTTACTGATTGCTGCCAGCCATGCCATCACTTGGGCGAATTTAAATATTTTTAATTAAATTGAATTAAGTTTTTATTGTGAACTGAAAATGATTGCTATAGATAGAGATCGCAATCTCACATTTTTGCATAAATCGTTAAATTAGAGTACTACGAAAGCATTAACAAAACAGAAAACCAATATCGTTGAGAACAAAGGCATTTTATTGCTTGAAAACGTATCAAAATAAAATTTTCTCAAGTGTTGCATCAACAAATGTTTCGGGAAATCAACTGACAGACACTACTAGTAAGCTGTCATGTTCTTCTAGAGAAAATCTATTTTTCTCGGATTGTACGATAGACAAAAAACATACTGCGCTGAAAATCCTTTGCCAGTTGGTCTACTAAGATTTCTATTTCTTCATTTTTACATTCCCGTATTTGCTATACTACTCACGTTTTGAGTGTTTCTGAATCCACCTTGACCATTTTTGGCATAACATCTGTATGATGAAGGAGCTATCGCCCCTCTTTATACCTCCTCCTCTTCCCCATATACTCTATGTTTCATTACAAATTAAACATGAAAATAAAGTTACCTTTTAGCATTTGTAAAATATGTAAGATTCAAGCTTCGCCCTCGGTTAAGTGTCAACCTAAGTTTCTCACTGCAGAAGACATTGCGCTACTAAAAGTCTCAACTAACTATTAAATTAACCTAAAGGAAATGAATCGACAACAGCATTATTTCATATATTATCAAATGTTGCTGTTATGGTGTATAATAAAATTTCTTATTTAACGTTCTTAATATCGGAGTGATTCTGGATGTTAGAAGCTTAAGTCGACACTCTTAATTGAAGAGCGATGCAAGAATCGTCTGCGTCGAAGGCGCGGCTGAAGCATTTTTACAGTTGAAAGATATCTTCACTTTTTTGAATAATTATATTTTAATACCGATATTCGGTTGTAGTTCACGAGTTAAGTTGCATGAATAACACAAATCTAAGAGCTATTGATCATATAAGCCGAAATCCAGAGGTCTGTAGCCTCCTCTATAAAATTCACTTCGGTGATACTGACCGTCATAGCCAGCAAAAGGTTCTATGTTCGAACCGCGATATCCGTTATCTCCTCTCACACTACCAGCATATCCACCGAACGCTCCTCTCTCGATACCACCATATCCACCCCCAAATCCTCGACCTCGTAGCAGGCGATCACTATAGCTTCCCACTCTGGATCCTTCGTAGATGGCAATGATTGGCACAACATAAACGCCAATTATTTATGAACTCAAGCAGCTCAGCAAGAACTAGTTATAATCATTTTGTGGTTTATCACATTTAACATATTACAAGATGTAACAGTAGAGTACAATTATAGAAAACTATATATTTTTGCTTACCTCACTCTAATAGAACTCATTTCTGAATATTATGGAACCAGCACTCCTGGGGTCAGGTCAGGTCAAGACAAAATCTAAGTATCGAATACTTGGTTCTGAATAACTACTTGTATGAATTTTATTTACATTCCTTTATAATAACACATATATTCAGATGTAGATAATATACCAAAAACTACAGTTGATATGCAAGCTTAATTTTTCACATAAAGGCCCAAACGGAATATTCCTCATCAAAAATGCTTAATAACTTGCAATTCACTTGTCTTTGTAACTATTTGCATAATTTATTCGTTATAGTTAAATAACTATTAGTCTAATGAAGATATTTTAGCTTTCAAAAAATGCTTATGAATTATTGAAATAATTTCAATGGTTTTTTAATAACTGTCTCATCAAAGCAAACTTTTTTATAAAATAATTTATTAGTACTTTGCTTCGCTATTAATTTCGTTTTGCGCATAAAAAATTGCCATGCGAATTCTCAACTATCAATTTGATTTATAATTCCCCCCTTTAATTATCCTTTATAAATTATATTACTAAATATCCTCAGTACATTCTTTATTATCGCCGGTGCTAGTTATATCATCATTTCAATAACTTTGGCGTCTTTTTACGTTGAATTCTAAGCATTTACTTGAATAATACGCTAATAAACATGTTGACTAAACTCAAGCAGTCAGTGGAAGAATTTCTAAATATTCCACCGATTAAAGATTATAACGAAGAGGAAAAATATCAAGATCTAGACGTTCTGCAAAGTGTGATCTACTGTGCAAAACTTTATTTGATTTTGCCCAGAAATGGAGATAGATTTAATTATAAAGGAGTTTTCTACTGCTCTCTTTTTGTGTTCCCAATTATAGGCTGTATAAATCATGTGCATAATAATTGGGGATTACATTTGCCTCTCCCAGAGTTCATTGAAGATATTTATGGGGGCGTCTCCGTTTTATCAATTAGTACATTATTGGCTACATCTCTCGCCAAGCCAGAATACATACTGAAGCCTGTCGCCGAATTGAGCAAATTTAAGAAGTTTGGACGACCACCGTTTTTGGAAAACCGAGATCGAAAACTCAACTTACTTATTTGGCTGAATCAGTTACTTGCGTGGATTGCGATACTTTTGTACTTCCTGTTAAGTAGACTTGAGATACCTGAATGCGAAGAAAAGCGAAAATCAGGAATCAATAATATTTGCGGGATGTTCATAAACCGTTCATATCCCATTCACGTAGATTACTCGCCTATAAAAGAAATTATATCCTTAATTGATTTCGTGATCACTGCAATACGTTTTCCTTTTGGTATATTGATTTGCACTAATGTCTTTGTTATTACCGAACAAATTATTGTCAGAATAGATCATCTTATTTTGTTGATTGAGAAAGCGTTTGACGGCGATGAAGAAGAGGTTAAAATAAAATTGAAAAATTGTATAGAATACCATCAGGATATAATTCAGTAAGTATCTATGAAATAAATGAATATGTATATATATATATATATATATATATATATATATATATATATAAAAAGGGGTAATTTTTTAGGCTGGTAAACCTAATTTCGACCAACTCTTCTGTACTCATCATACTTCATATCACATTATCACCAATCGTCATCAGTTTCCCTATATATAGTTTGCAACTACAATTCGCAATTAAGCCTCTTGTTTGCGTAATTATGTATCTTTTTTCGATCTTTATAAGTTGTGTGTCTGGACAACGTCTTATTGATAAGGTACATCATAAGAGTTCTATAATGAAAAGTTTTTATTATGAATAATATTTATATTTTTCTTATTTTAAATGCATCCCATTTTTCAGAACAACGAAATAATTGATGCAATTTACAGCTCTACATGGTATAATGGCAACATTGCTACCAAGAAACAAACTATATTGATGCTGCTTAAGGCCCAAGAAGGCCTTTTTTTACCAGTGCCTGGTTTTGGAGCGACATCCATTGAAACATTTGGTAATGTAAGTTTCGATCAAGCTTGATCAAATTGGAAAAGTAAAAATGAATTTTCCAGATTATTAAAACTGCGTATTCATACATGGCAGTTATGCGCAGCGTTGAAAACTTATAAATATCATAAGACTCTAGTCAACAAATACTTAAACTTAATCTGGATTCTTCGTTAACGACAATGATTTGCATAACCTAAGGGCATATTATTAATAAATATTGCAGAATGAATTCTAATAGGGATTTGCTCATCACATTCAATGATTTCTTTATCTCTTAGTTGAATAGAAATACGTAATAGTATATGAAAACAACTATTCACCAGAATCTACCCATACACATTAAAACCAAATTATTCCAAATTTATACTTTAAAAGTAGAGAAGCATCTTCAAAATATCAAATAGAAAGGAAACTCTTTACTCTAGATTTCCGAATGAGGGGGACAATATCATAGTATAAAATATTAACAAAGGCTTGGTCTGTCAGACTTGTTTCAATGTTGCAATAATTACAGTTTTATGTTTAAGTGCATCAGATTTTTACTGTACTTTGACTGACACGAAAGTGTAAAGATAAACTTAATTCTTATGCTGCAGAAAACATTATCTAAGATATAATTTGCTAATAAAATTAAAGCAATTGTGGATGGATCATTAAACTTCGAGACATCAAGCAATCCAGTTAAAATATTACTTATCCAGGGTTGGCTGCGACAATTTTTGGGGCAATTACCTAGTTGTTTACATAGTTCGGCAGAGCATCGCAACTGTTGAACGTACATTATATATTTTTAAAATCACTGAACCAGCTTAAAACGTACCGCTTTCGCTTTTGAGTATGTAACATTTCCATACACGATGTACAACAAAATAATTCATATAATTTTTACAGCCATTTTTGTTAAATTCTATTTATTTATAACTTTTCTTGTTGATACGCCCTCTATTATTTTTAGTTTTTATTATTAATTCATTTAAATGATTATATTTTTATAAGTTAACTACTATGGGATTTTTTTTTAATGGAGAAAAATAAAATACAATCCTTTTCTGCACAGCTAATCTTCTAGTATTGAATGTTACCAATTTGGATTGATTTTGTACTGGAAATTTTAATAACGCGAATTCAAGGTATTACTTTGTATTAAAAATATCTTATTTGTGTGTCATTACAACTATTAATTACGATATTATACAATCATTGCTATTTCAGTTCAAAACAACTTATACTTAGAAGCTCAACTGAAGCCAATCTTTCTAAGGTGTTGCCAACCCAAATCAGAATGAATAATTTTTATCATCGAACAAAATTGTAATCAAAGAGAAACGATGGAACAGAAGCCCTGTGCAATAAAATATCGTAATAATATTTAAATTGATTTATTTTGACATCAGTAGAATTGTAAACCGAAATTGAAACATCTGACAGTAGTAACTGTAAAGTAATATCACATAAAGCATGAACATAAAATTGCACTAAAAACAAAAAATTACAGCTTAATTATCGTAAAAGGCCTTCATTTTTGTATCCTCCATACGATCTGCGTGGCTTATAGCCTCCACAGCCGCCGAGTCCGCCGTATCCACCAAGTCCTCCGTAGCCATATCCACCTAACCTTCCATATCCATAGCCGCCGACCACACCTACGTTTCCATGGCGATATCCTCCGTAGCCTCCAATGCCTCCTCCTAAGCCAAGTCCATGGTAGCTTTGCAATCCATAGGTATTATCAAGTCCGCCATAACCACCAAGACCGTATCCATCAATTCCACCGTACCCGCCACATCATATCCGCCGACTCCTTCAAAGCCGTCCAAACTAGTTGGGTAAGTATAAGCCATGGCTAAACTAATTACTTATTTAGATGTTTGAGCGCTAATCAAAGTTTCAACCTACTATTGCTGTTAAATATCAGACGAAACTCGTTATACAAATAAAAAATCCTAGCGAACCCTCTAGATTTTATTTAGTTTTGGTTGTATAAAATGAAAACCCCCAAGGATATTTTTGTTTTATTACTACGATTTCTTCCTTCTTTTATAACTTCTCATCCGGATTCCTCCTTCTGAAGTTAAGCGATGAAGGCAACATGTCGTCAAAAATGGGCATACATCATGTAAGGTTGCTGACTATGGTCAGCAGCAAAACCACAAACTTTACTCATCTCCCAAAAACATAGTTCTTATTAACACGGAGATTATTTGTTCATTTTCGGCTTAGTTTGCGCAAAACCAAATTATGTAGTAGGATCATGAACCAGCTATTAGTACATCATTAATAACTCTAGTAACAACGGTAATGTATGTCTTAAACACCTGAATAAACTGTTTTCGCTTGATTTGAGTTTCCAGATTATGTCCTTGTAGCGTAAACTATTCTCTAAATGATCTATTTACGACGGAATTTCCTTCTGTTTAGCTTTAATTGCGTAGCTGCAAAAAATTGGAAGTAACGTCATGTTCATCACTAATTTCTCGGTCTCCAATAATATTTGCAAAATGATCTTGGGCTGACTAATCCAATGATAAATTTGGGTATTTCTTGAATTAATTGGCAGAGTTACGACACTTAAGCGCGAAATACTTTAGCCTTTCTCAAAACAAATCGGAGGTCTTTTCTATGCATTTACAGGAAGAAATTAATACGGCTCTTCAAGCCTTTGTAATACGTAAATCGCTTTTCATTAACATTATTCTAGAGGAGATCTAGATGGGCCACGCTCTCTTAAAACTAGTTCTTCATTTCGACATCAGTTCTAATACTTCCTCATTGTTATATTTCAGTAAGTTGCCACGAAGAGTAGTCGTAGTTATATGAACAAAAGAATGAAAATTATTTGATGAAAAAGATGTTTTAGTTTAAATATTTGGAGGGTCGGGTTTGGAATAAATTAGTAACGCTAATTCGTAATCATTTCTGAAAATAGGATTGACCTACAATATTCGTGAAGGTGATATAGAAATTTACTTTTAAATGTAGATTCTCGATGCATATTCAAGAGGCTTCAAGGATCTCAACGCTTTACATTGTTTCTTACGCTTTATTTATTTATTATTTAATCTTAGAGGTGTAGATTAATTATAGCGATCAAAAATTAAATAAAGCCGCTTGGGTTTTGGTTCCCATGTTTGAAATGCATTCTTTTGCATTTGTTTTATGCGTAGATGTACATTCTTTTTTATCATGTAAGTGATCCATGTCTTTGTGTTTGTGGAACATACTCAATAAATCAATTAAGTAGTATCACTTAAAAATGCATTATTATAGCAAAAACCTGACTATGCTGCTAGATTGTTGGGAAACTTTAATTGGATAAACATGCAATCCTCTGTTATATAGGGCAAAAATGTATGCATTAGTGTTTACGCTTCCGTTAAGTACTTAAAATAACAAGGACCTGCTCAGCACGAGCAAATATTGGCCATATATGAATTCGAAATCCGAAGGAATTAAATAAACATTCACAGCTTTCGCTTTCAGTGAAGAAAAGCTACATTCAACAAGAGCCATAATGGCCAAATGTATTTAAAGCTAGGTCCGTTTGGGAGGAGTTCATATTTTTGAGTTTATCTTATTGGAGTTTTGTAGTGTAACAATGGCTGCGAAGTTATGTAAATAAAATAACTACTCAAGTCTATAAAACTGACTAAATAAATATATACAGAAAGAAACTTTAGTAAAACTAAATGATTTTACCATTCAAGAGAAGAACGCGATCAATTTCCTAGTTATCAATTCGTATCACATTCGAACTAATTAATTGCAGATTATAAATTTGGCAAAAGCTACTGAAAAATTGAGGTATACTCGTTTATGCGGATTGAAAGAAGAGTATTGCCATAAAGATGCTTCCTATATTTTATTAATTTACAAATCTTGTAATTTATGTAGTTAACTTTTAAAAGGAATAATTTATGAGACTCTTTTACTTATATCATCACGTTTTCCAGATTATTTAGTAATACAAAGGCCTATAAATATTGAAACTTTGTTAAAGAACTGTTTCTATACTGGTTTAATAGCAAGAGAATTAGATATAATCTTAACAAGGAAATCCTACTGTCGCATCCAGCTCTGGATGATCAAAAAAATGTGGCGTGGATCGAATGATACACCTCACAAGCGTCAATACAATCAAGCAAATGTAACAAAGACTTCCAAAATTTGATGTTATAAGGGCCTTACCAATATTCAAACTTAATACTACTGTTCTTTACAACTGGTCAACTTAATACTACTCTTAACAAAAGCTATCTCTAGACCTTATCTATGATACAGCGGTGAGGATGCTACCCTCTTCCTTTGGCGATCCAATAGGACGCAACTCATACTAGAAACAATAGAAGGTTTTTAAATATTTAGCAAATTTTCAGAAAAAAAGGAAAGTCTTTCTGAACATCATGCAACAGAAAACTTTAAAAGTGGAAAAAATAAAGAAGTGCTAAAACATAACCGAGAACATTTTAAATTAACGTACCTATTTGATCATGTGTCGAAATTCTTCAAGGCTGTAGCTACATATTCAGGGCTGATTTTATTTGGGGATGTATGTAAACTAATGCATTTGCATACAAAATAATATATTAAAACCATTTCCCATACCCTAATAATAATACTTCCGTTATAGACTATATACGAAGAGCAGCTACTTTATACAAATCCAATCATAAAAGTTCAAAACTGTACAACCCAAACAGTAAATTCAACTCTTGCCTCTTCAACGTAACATATTTTGTTTATTTTATTTTCTTAGTTTTTATTTATTACTCTTACCTACGCAAAAATTAAAAGAAAGCGTTGAATCGTAATCACTTACTATCTCTTTCTGACAAACCTTGGACCATTTATGGGTTACTAATAATATCTTCGTACTAGTATCTGTATATATTTCCTTTTTTTCATTTGGTATAGATACTCATTTTTGCTACGTTTCTCGTAACAGCAATATGCTATAGTTTGGCATCGCCTATTAAAGGAGCTAATTTTGGCTTAGGCTATGGAAGATTTGGGTTAAGAACAACTACCAATCTACCATCAATGAAACCAGCAATATTATTTATAAGCCTAACCTAACAGACTTTGTCCATAAACCAAGCATAACTGTCAGCAACATACCCATTAATTCCCATAATAGTTAAGTCGTTAACAAGCCTAGCACAAAGCGCCAAGCACCTTAACAGGAAGTTTTGGATTAGAACATTTGGCGTCTCTTAACCTCAAGCTATTTAAGGTCTAAACGAATCGATTATAAACATACTTTTATAGCAAATGATTGCTAAATAATTTTTTGTTCAGTTTCGTTAAATTTATAAAACATCTACTTTGGTTTACTGTTTGTTTAGTTAGTTTAGTAGTTACACCGCTACCACCTATTTTCTGCACACCACTTTCATCACACAGTATCCTATTGATCGTGTTTTAGCTCTTTCCTAGTTCTGTATCCAATTGTAGAGTTTATAGATCATGTGTACACCACTTCTAGAACATTTTTGAAGGCACACGTTGGATTGACTACCTGCAATCCTTATTCTAATCGCTGCGTCCCGCTAATGCACAAATTACACTAACCCAAATTTAAATGGTTTGTAATGCTTTGTTTCGAGCATTATTTTGGATATTAATCTCTTTTGAAGCAGTGATCCAGGATCTCTTAATTGTCCTAAAGACTTGAAGATTAGTGAGTCCCTACTGCCTGAGTGTGGCTATCGAGAAATCGGATGCTTGGCTGATTTAGAAACCTTAGAGCTTTCTAGACGACTCTAAACATAGAACAAACTGTAACATCAAGATATACCAATTAGCATACTTGCAATATTTATAAACTTTGTTTAAATTTTCTATTGTTTGCACATTTTGAAATATTGACATAAATGTGTCTTATCACTCTTTCATTAGCTAATGTTTGAAGAAAAATCAATTATTCCCATTGCTGTTACTTATGCCATCACTTGCCCGAATTTAAATATTTTTTATTGAATTGAATTGATTATTTTATTATAAACTGAAAATTACTATTACAGATCTCACATCTTTTCATAAGTCACTAAATTACAGTACTAAAAACCTTTAACAGGAAAATTATATCACTATGAAAAAAAAGCATTTTATTTCGTTAAAATGAATCTAAATAACAATAAATAGGTTTTGCGTGCTGCTTAATTCATTTCGTCCATTTTTGGCTTGATATCTGTGTGAAAAGGGAGCTATCGCCCCTCCTTAACCCCCTATATGCTCCGCATTTCACATTTCAAATTAATCATAAAAATAAAGCTACCTCCAAACATTTGTACAACGTGTAAAATACACCTTCGGTGCAGTTGATTCAAGTTTCGCCATCAATTAAGAGTGTCAACCTAAGCTTCTCACTTTCAGAAGACATTCTGCTACTAAAAGTGTCAACTAACTATTAAAAGAACCTAAAGGAAATAAATCGATCACAGGATTGCTTCACATAATAGTTGCTGTAATGGTTTATAATAGAAGGTATTAGTTCACGCTACATAATAGCGGACTGATTCTGGATGTTAGAAGCTTAGGTCGCCGCTCCTAATTGAAGAGCGAAGTACAATTCAGCTGCGCCTAATGCGCAGCTTATACATTTTGTAAATGTTAAAATATTATTTCTCTTTCTTCATTAATCATATATTTATACCGACATTCTATGCAGTTCACGTGCTTGTTCTGGTAATTGCTGGTTCTTATTTTGTGATATCAATGAAATGCTTTTGATTGTTTACGCTATATGTTGCTCGAGAGCTGACATTTTTCAACGGTCTTTTGTTTTACGAGGTGTGTTCAAAAAGTATCGCGAATTTTGTGTTTTTTCAAAAATTATTTCTTATCTATTATCTAATTTGTCCCCTTCAAAGTAATCCCCATGAGATATTATACACTTGTGCCAACGTTTTTTCCAATCAACGAAGCACTTAAAAAAATCATTTTCCTTTATCTTGTTCAGCTCCTCCTTCGATGCCATCTTTATCTCGTCATTATTAGCGTAGCGTGGTACTGTCATAGGCCTCTTTAGTTTCGGGAACAAGAAAAAGTCACAGGGGGACAGATCTGGGGAATACGGTGGCTGCGGCATCAGTAGTGTGTTGTTTTTGGCCAAAAAGTCGCGCACAAGCAACGATGTGTGAGCAGGGGAGTTATCGTGGTGCAAAAGCCAATTTTTGTTCTTCGAAAAATCCGGGCGATTCTGGCGGATTGCTTCACGCAAATTGCGCATAACTTGCAGGTAATATACCTTATTAACCATTCTACCTTGTGGCAAGAAATCACGATGCACCACGCCTCTGCAATCGAAGAAAACGGTAAGCAAAACTTTCGCAGTCGCCCGAACTTGGCGCGCTTTTTTCGGTCTTGCGGCAGCTTCCATTGAGAAGATTGAGCGTTGGTTTCCACGTCATAACCGTAAACCCACGGTTCCTCACCAGGTATGACACTCTGGAGCAAATTTGGGTCGTCGTGGACAGAGTCCAATAGCTCATTAGCAATTTTCATGCGAAGCTGTTTTTGGTCGAAATTGAGCAATTTTGGTACGAATTTCGCGGCTCATGCCTCATGTCTCGTGCCCAAATCATTGATAAAAATCGAATGCCATGAGCCAATCGATATGTCTAGGTCCTCAGCAACTTCTCTAACGGTGGTTCGACGATTGGTCAATACCATTTTCTTCACTTCATGAGTTTTTTCGTCTGTTGTTGAAGTGCTCGTCGTTCACATCTTCTCGGCCTTCTGAGAACATTTTGTACCACCGATAAACATTGCTTCGGTCCAAAGTAGCTTCTCCGTATGCCACAGTCAACATTCGGAATGCATCCGCGCACTTAATTTTGTTTTTCACACAAAATTTGATACAGGTTCTTTGATCAATTTTTTTGAATAGGTAAAAATCGAAGACGAGTCAAAACACGTGCAAGCAAAGCAGCTGTCAACAATTAACTGAACATTCAAAATGGCCGAACTTGTCGGTATAAGTGAGAGACATGAGTACTAACTCAACGCCACAAAAAAATCGAAATTCGAATAAACGTAACTCGCGAAAATTCAAAATTCGCGATACTTATTGAACACACCTCGTATATTGTAACTAAGGGCGATGCTATAAGCTCACCAAATTCAAATGAATGATACTGACTTAGCACCACGATTCAAAAGAATAACCAAAAGTGAGTTAAAAAATCTTCTAAAATAAGCTGTAACTAGCAAAATTAGTAATCGCACTTTTAAATCATTCTGTCATAGAATAGTACTCAATGAAATTTGATTTTGTTTGCACTTTTGCATCGTGAACTTCAATTAAAATGCCACATATATTCAAGATTATTCTAGAGAAACAAGTTATTTTTTAACATCTACAAAAGATATCACATCTGAGGAAAGAAACGAATTTATCTTCTATCCTCTACAAAATGTTTTAGCGCCCTCGACGCAGCCAATTCGAGCTTTGCCCTGCAATTAAGAACGTTAACCTAAGCTTTTAACATCAAAAAGTAGTTTTTTACTAAAAGTACCTTTGCTAAATGAACCGTAAAGAAATGTATCAACAGCATTATTTCACTTATTAACACATAGAACTATTATGGTATATAATAAAATGTGTTCATTGACTCTCTGAATAGCGGAGTTTTTCTGTAAATTAGAAGCTCAGGTTGGTGTTTTTAATAAAAGAATAATTTTGAAAGTAAGACGCTTAGGTTGTAGTTCTTAAGAGCGGAACCTTTCTGGTTGTTAAAAACTTAGGTTGACCCTTTTAATTGAGAGCGAAGCTTGAAACCGGTATATGAAGCTTACATCTTTTGAAAATGTTAGAAGAAAAAAAAATTCTGGACTAATCATATTTTCATAGTGTAAAGCGTTGAGAAGTAATTTGTTACTGTTTTCGAAGCAATTTAAAAGTTCGACCATTAATTTCGCTAGGAATTTATTTAATTTATGGTTTGTCCGGAATGTTGTCTGGACAGTCCATATTTTTGTTTCCGCCTTCAAGTTATAGCGCCTAGAAAATACAATTTATTGTATCAAAGTCTGAAACACTTCGCTTATTAACTTCATAGTGTAAAATTTTGCAAAGACCTTTCATTATACATTATTGCATGTGTTGAAGAATTCATGTTCTTATAATAAAATTGAATTCTAAGTGGGGTGCAGCTGCCGATTAAATATCATTTTCCAGCTTATATTCGCACCATAATCATCAAACCGGTTTGTGGAATTAAAGAAAACAAAAGTCTAACATCACAAAAGTATATATTACTGCAAATGTAAAAGTTATTTTGCTCGAATGATTTTATATTTTGTCGCTGGTCTTACTTTTGATAAGATTATTATGTAGTAGATTGCTATGTTCTTTTATAGGAAATTCTTTGCAAACATAGTATCTGTGGAGATTTTAGCAAGTAACAATGAGTTTATTAGAGCAAAGAATATATTTTTTGCATCATTATCTAAAGATTATTTTAAAAGACAATGTGTGAGTGTTCTCACTTTGCGAAAACAGACATTCTATATGACCTAATAAAAAGTAAGGACAAACAAATTGATCCAGCGACTTCTATCGCAGCTATATTTCTCATTCTAATCCCACCAAATGACTTTACGTACGTCCACACATTTTGTAGAAGATTTAATCGTTTTAAAATGTTCTGGATCATAAAACGATCATTTAGGTCTACATTACTAAATGATCATGTAATCCTAATTGAAGTTTTAAAAGCCAAGCAAATATGGAAGCATTAACTTTTAATAGACAAATTAAACTTGTCTTAACAGTTCATTGAATTTGGTTTTAATTAAACATAGTTGTGGAATATTAGTACTATTCATTTGTTAAATAAATATTAGCCATATGAATGATTTATACTTGTATAGCTGGTAAAAAACATACTTAAGTTGCATAAATAATACAAATCTATGAGCTAGTAATCATAAAAGCCGAAATCAAGAGGTCTGTAGCCTCCTCTATAAAACCCTTTTTGGTGATATTGACCATCATAGCCAGCAAGAGGTTCTATTCTCGTACCGCGATATCCATTATCTCCTCTCTCGCTACCAGCATATCCACCGAACGCTCCTCTCCCGATACCACCATATCCACCCCCAAACCCTCGACCTCGTTGCAGGCGACCACTATAACTTCCCACCCTGGATCCTCCGTAGATGGCAACGATTGGCACAATATAAGCGCCAATTATTAATAAGCTCAAGCAGATCAACAACTGCGGAATAAAAACTAGTTATAGATTTAATTCATTAACTTAATAAGGAAATATAGTCATTTTTCGGTTTATCACATTCAAAATATTACATGATGTAACAGTTAAGTACGTTTATATAAAATTACACATTTTTGTTTACCTCACCCTAATAAAATTCATTTCCGAATATTATGGAACTAGCACTCTTAACGTCAGGGAAGACCAACTCTAAGTATCGAATATAAGTAAATGCATTGATTTTATACTGAAGGATTTTAATAAAAATTCTTTTCTACTATTCAAGGATTTTCGTTAAAATGCAGTTTATGTATTTTTTGGCAGTATAAAAAATACGTTGTCATCTCATTAATAGCAAATTAACAATCTTAAGCGGTATATTAAAATTAGAATTTGACTTTAACGCCTGAGGTCAATTGGATTTAAATTCTCATCTACGATTTTGTTTATTTATGTATAAGGCTTATGTTTTCGAACTTATATAAATTTTATTTACATTCCTTTATAATAACACATATCTTTAGATGTAGATAATTTACCCAAAACTAAAGAAGATATGCAACCTTAATTTTCCGCATAAAGCCCCAAATGGAATATTTCCCCTTATCAAAAATGTTAAAATGCTAAATAAATTACAACTTACTTTTCTTTGTCTGTGCAGTTTTCATAATTCATTCGTTTTTTTCTTAGTTCAGTTGAGTTAGCTGAATAACTATTAGTGTAATGAAATTGTTTTACCTTTTAATAAATGCATATGAATAATTGAAATAATTTCAGCACTTTTTCTCATCAAAGCATACTTTTTTTATAAAATAATGTAGTACTTTGCTTCGCTATTAATTTTCTTTTGCGCTTAAAATCTTACCATGCGGATTCTCAGCTATCAATTTGAAGTATAATTCCCCCCTTTAACCATCCTATAATTATATTACTAAATACCCTCGGTAAATTATTCAATATCACTGGCGCCAGATATATCCCCATTTCAGTCATCTTTGAGGAGTTTTATCGTTGAGTTGTAAGCACTCTCTTGATTCTATTGTGCTAGTTAACATGTTGACTAAACTCAAGCAGTCAGTGGAAGAATTTCTAAATATTCCACCCATTAAAGATTATAACGAAGAGGAAAAATATCAAGATCTAGAGGTTTTGCAAAGTATGATCTACTTTGCAAAACTTTATATGGTTTTGCCCAGAAATGGAGAACATTTTAATTATAAAGGAGTTTTTTATTGCTCTCTTGTTGTGTTCCCAATTATGGGCTGTATAAAACATGTATATATTAATTGGGGCTTGCATTTGCCTCTCCCAGAGTTCATTGAAGATCTTTATGGGGGTTTCGCCATTTTATCAATTAGTGCATTATTGGCTACATCTATCGCCAATCCAGAATACATACTGAAGCCTGTCGAGGAATTGAGCAAATTTAAGAAGTTTGGACGACCACGGTTTTTGGAAAACCGAGATCGAAAACTCAACTTATTTATTTGGCTCAATCAGTTCCTTGCGTGGATCTCAATATTTTCGTATTTTCTCCTAAGTAGACTTGAGATACCTGAATGCGAAGAAAAACGAAAATCAGGAATCAACAATATTTGCGGGATGTTCATAACCCATTCGTATCCTATTTATATAGATTACTCCCCTATAAAAGAAATTATATCCTTAATTGATTTCGTGATCACTGCTATACGTTTTCCTTTTGGTTTATTGATTTGCACTAACGTCTTTGTTATTATCGAGCAAATTATTGTCAGAATCGATCATCTTGTTTTGCTGCTTGGAGAAGCGTTTGATGGCGATGAAGAAGAGGTTAAAATGAAATTGAAAAATTGTATAGAATACCATCAGGATATAATTCAGTAAGTATCTATTAAATAAATGAATACAGATGAATATATAGAAAGATGTCATTTTTCAGGCTGGTAAACCTAATCTCGGCCTATTCCTCCGTAATCATTATACTTCATATCACATTATCACCAATCGTTATCAGTTTCCCTATATATAGTTTGCAACTCCAATTCGCAGCTAAGCCTGTTGTTTACGTAACCATGTATATTTTTGCGATCTTTATAAGCTGTGTGTCTGGGCAACGTCTTATTGATAAGGTACATCTTAAGAGTTCTATTTTAAAAAATTGTTATTGTTAATAATGTTTATATTTTTCTCATTTTAAATGCATCCCATTTTCAGAACAACGAAATAATTGATGCAATTTACAGCTCTAATTGGTACAATGGCAGCATTGCTATGAAGAAGCAAACTATATTGATGCTGCTTAGAGCGGAGGAAGGTCTTTTTTTACCAGTGCCTGGTTTTGGAGCGACATCCAATGAAACATTTGGCAATGTAAGTTCCGATCGAACTTGAATAAATTGGAAAAATAAAAAATAATTTTTCAGATTATTAAAACTGCTTATTCATACATGGCAGTTATGCGCAGCGCTGAAAACATATAAATATCATAATATTCTAGCGAACAAAGACTTTAATACAATCTGGATTCGTTAATGTCAATTATTTGCACCACCTAAGGATTTAGTATTAATAAATGAATTCTAATAAGGCTTCGTTTATCACATTCAATGTCTTTGTTTACCAGTTGGATAGAAAATATATAATACTATATGAAGACAATTATTCACCACAACCTATCTATAAATAATAAAACCAATGATACTCCAAATTGATGCTTTAAAATAAATCTTCTATTACTCTAAGAACCTATAATTTAATGTCTTTCAGTAGAGTGACATCTTCAAAATAAGAAATGAAAAGGAATCTTTTTACTCTAGATTTCCGAATGCGATGGACAATATTATAGTGAAGAATATTAAAATTTAAAATGCTTGATCTACCAGACTTATTTTAATATTACAACAATTACAGATTATTACTTAAATGCGTCAGATTTTTAATGTACTTTGATTGAGATACATTCTGAAAAAAAAATTATTCGAAATTTGCTCTGCCAAAAATATCACCGCACCAGTGTTGAAACTTTGAGGTAGCCTCTTTAATTCTTATACTACAGAAAACATTACCTTAGATATAATTTGCTAATAAAATTAAAGCAATTGTGAATGAATCACTAAACTTCGAGTCATCAAGTAGACCAGTTAATAGGTTTTAAAATATTATTTATCAAGGGTTGGCTGCGACAATTTTTTGGGAAATTACCTTGTTCTGCAGAGCCTTGCAACTGTTGAACGTATATTCGATATTTTTAAAATCACTGTACCAGCTTAAAACTTACCAGTTGATGCAACCGCTTTCACTTTTGAGTATGCAACATATATATTCACGACATTGTAAAACAAAATGATACATCTCCGTTTTACAGCTATTTTTTAGATGCTATTTATTTATAACTTTGCTTGTTGATAAGCCTTCTATTTTATTATTAATTCACAAAAATCATTATATTATATTAGAAAGCTAGCTGAAAAATTAAGTAGGACGCACTTTATTTCTTCATCTATTTTAACTGCATTGGATTCTTAGTCATATCGAAGGAAATTTCCATCGAGTTATCATTCGCTGCAAAAAATTTTAATCATTTATCTTGACAATGGCTTTAATAACATCGTACTAATCTGTCAATAAAACTCGGGTATTAATAATAAACATATCGTAATCCATGTACAGGCTGGTAAACAATTTGATAAAATTGTCGTTGGTCAAGATTTCTATATCCACCATATGCACGACTTCGTTGTAATCGCCCACTGTAACTTCCTAGTGTTGAGGATCCATCGTAGGAGTCAACAATAATGGCCTCTGTGTATGCTCCAAGCAATAAGGCAAGAAGGAAGGTCATCAACTACAAAATTATTGCAATCTTGATAAAGTGTCGTAAAAAAATATTTCGAGGATTAAAGAAACCACAACCTTTTCAAACGAATTTAAAAATTTGCACATTCAGCTTTCTTACCTTAAGGAAATTCATTTTGTTTCAAAACCTAACGCTCTCAGTTTCAACACCTAATTCTTTAGTATTGAATTTCACAAATTTAGATTGAATTTATACTGGAAATTTCAATAATACCAATTCAAGGTATTGCTTGGTATTAAAAATATCAACCTATTTGTGTGCCATTGAAATTATTAATAACGATATTATATATTCATTACTATTTCAGTTCAAAATAATTTATATTTAGCAGCTTAACTGAAGACAATCTTTCTTAGGTGTCGCCTATCCAAGTCAGAATTAATGCTTTTATCATAGATCAAAATTGTAATCAAAAAGAAATGATGAACCAGAAGCCCTGTACAAAAAAAAATCGCAGTAATGTTTAAATTGATTTATTTTTGACATCAGTAGAATTTCAAATCGAACTTGAAATATCTGACAGTGGTAACTGTAAAGTAATATCACATAAAGCATGACCACAAAATTTCATTAAAAATTAAAAACTCTATCTTGATTATCCTAAAAGGCCCCCATTTTTGTATCCCCCATAAGATCTGTGCCCCCTATAGCCTCCATAGCCGCCGAGTCCGCCGTATCCACCAAGTCCTCCGTAGCCATATCCACCTAACCTTCCATATCCATAGCCACCGAACCCACCTACGTTTCCATGGCGATATCCTTCGTAGCCTCCAATACCTCCTCCTAAGCCAAATCCGTGGTAGCTTTGCAGTCTATAGCCACTAGCAAGTCCGCCATAACTACCAAGACCGTATCCACCAATTCCACCATATTCACCATAGCCGCCAACTCCTCCAAAGCCGCCCAAACTAGTTGGGTAAGTATAAACCCTGGATAAACTAATTAGCAATAAGAAAATAATTCCAAATATAGAAACCATTTTTGTTGTTATTTAGATATTTAAGCACTACTCAAAGTTTCAACCAACTATTGCTGCTAATTATCAGACGAAACTCGGGAGACAAGTAAACAATCCTAGTGAACCCTCTAGATCTTATACGAATTTTTGGCTGTTTAAAATGCAAAATCTCAAGGATTGTTTTGTTTTTTACTAAGATTTCTTCCTTCCTTTATTACTTCTCACCCGGATTACTTCTCGTGAAGCTGAACGATGAAGGCAACACCTTGTCAAAACTGTGACCTACTGCTGCGCTATGATTCATAATATCTATTTGCGCTCATGAAAATGTGTACCGTAAAAGTTATGAGCGAAATTCGCATATCTAGTAAATATATTTTATGCATACAAACATGTGTTGATTTATCCTTACACCACTTTTTGGCAGCAATAAAATGTGTTACATAAAAATTAATATTAGTGTACATAGTATTATGTCCATTAAACCATATTCTATGCAAGCAGGTTGCTCTGCTCTATGTAGAGGTGAACATGCTGGCCGCAGTATAAAGTAAAATTGTTTCATTGATTAATGATTTATGAGTGTGCTGTTGCTAAGATCTAAAAAGCTTTTCTCGATGTTTTCTTCATCACATACAATTTTAGGGCAGCATAATGGGAACGGCTTCTCTAAATCAGCAGGAACAACTCTACAGGGAGTCATAAGAGAACAACTAAAATTTTAATTGAATGGTGGGATTCATACTTCGCGTCAATTATCCTACCCTGTATAATAAACATCAAAAACATTCAGCAACGGCACATTGATCTGGGAATCTGATGGTTTCTCCAACGGGCAATTTAGCTCCTTTAATCATGGACGGAGTGCAGTGCCCGAGGAAAGGTCCTTTATGAATTTCTGAAGCAACCCAACAATGTGCAGCAGCTACTACACCGATGATAATTAAGGCGGAAAAGTAAATTTTCTTATTTTTGATTAATTCAACTTGATTAGACGCAAACACATAACACGGATAAAGCGCTTAGCTCAGTAATTGATAATGAGTACAGTTAACTTTGTTCTTATCGCAATTTATATTGATACAATTTTTAACATTAGATTGAGCCAATAATAAATTTACCTTGTAGATGTGCCTCTATGTATTCTTCTCACCTAAATAAAATATCACAAAAATTCTTACCAAGTTAACGAGGCGGAAAGTCTGCATATTTTCTATCAATACTAACCAGATTCAAGAGGAACTATATTTCAAAACAAGGATCATTCTGGTTCTTTAAGCGTTTCCTATTGACTCGTACAAAACATCTTACGTACTTATAATGATACCTTGAAGGACATTCTTAGAGAACACACAATTGATACTTTTTAAAATACTTTCAAATATATAATTTGAATTGAAATAAGTATTAAATAGAGTGCACAAATATTTATACAACTATAAATATTTTGGTCAACTATAAGTTTATTAACAATAGTAGTAATTCTTTTGCCGACAATAATATCCCACTGTATTTGTACTATAACAATTGGTATGTTTTAAAGAATAGGGCTAAGTGTGTCAAAAGGTGTATTATTTGTTGTTTCACATGTTGAGCGAGTTATAAATAGGTAAGAGTGTGTTTTGTTTAATGTAGCTTGTAATCATAACTCTTAAACTGTCATTGATATCTACCGGACTTTGTATGTTTATCCAAAGAATACAATGAAAAGCAAGATTTAATCAACTTCAAATTTTTACGTTTCACTATTGGAAACAATTTGACCTGAAAAATATAGAATAAAGAGACATGAAACAATTGGGATGTAATTTCTGGTAATGAAAAATACTCAAACAAAAATAATGTTCCATGCCTTTAAGGTGTTATGCACTTCTTCTGAAATGATCAAAATATTAGAATAAATAGTCGAAGTATCTGAAATTGTCTCAAAGCATTTGTACTAATTTAATTGAAGTTTAGCCTATTAAAAGATAAACAAGCTCCAATGTTTCGCCAATATCATCTAAAATAATTTATAAGTTAAGCGAGAACTTGCGATGGATACTTTCAAAAAGACTCCAATTTCTCTGATGAAGAAATACTGCGAACATGGCAAAACAGAAAAAAACAGATTTAATAACGTGTAGAATATTGTGGCTTTATCATTTTGTTGATAAAAAAGTACACCCTTATAGCTTAAAGAAATATTTATTTTTGAGATCAGTATATGTGGAAATGAAAATCACTAAATCTAGCAGTATCACATTCGACATAAACACAAGTACAGTTTAGTGCCTAAAAAACAATTTCAGCTTGTTTAGCCTAAAACTGATCCATGCTTGTATCCTCCATAAGATCTGTATCCTCTATAGCCTCCGTAGCCACCAAGTCCTCCGTAACCACCGAGTCCTCCGAAGCCACCAAGCCCTCCGTAGCCATAACCGCTAAGTCCTCCATGTCCATAGCCGCCGAATCCACCTACAGTTCCATGACCATAGCCTCCATAGCCACCAATGCCTCCTCCTAAGCCTAGCCCATGATAACTTTGAAGTCCGTAACCACTATAGCCAGCGCCAAGTCCACCATAACCTCCAAGCCCGTATCCACTTAGTCCACCGTATCCACCATAGCCACCTAATCCCCCAAAACCACCAAGACCAGTTGGGTATCCATAAACAGCCCCTAAACTAATTGCTAATAAAGAAACAATTGCTAATTGATGGGCCATTTTTGTAGTTCTTAGTTAGGTATTTTACCACTATTATTCACTTAACTGCTGCTGTTCATACAAAACTTGCAGAACATCTATAAAATCTTGGTGGACCTCCCAGATTATATACGAATTTTTGACTATTTGAAATGCAAAACCCCAAGGATTGTTATGTATGTACTTAGATTTCTTCCTTCCTTTATTACTTCTCACCCGAATTACTTCTCTTGAAGCCGAACCATGAAGGTAACGCTTTGTTGCGTCTGTGACCTACTGCTACGCTGTGATTCATAGCAACCGGTAACTACACCCATGAGAATTTGTACATTTAATATAATGAGGAGATTCGCTTATCTTCTCTATATATTTATGCATTCACACAAATATTATTTTATGACTTTATTTTGAATATAAAAATATGTTACATAATGGTGTAGGTGTATTCTTCAACAACATTCATTTGCTTTACACAATGATTCTAATTAAAGATGTGAGTGTCTAGTTTTCCACAATATTTTCCTCGTCACAAACGATTTCATAGCAACAGGCTGGGAAAGGCTTTCTCAAATCACCTGGCAACAAGGTACATGGAGATCTAACGCGCACAGGAGCACAACTGAAATATGAATTTTGTAGAGCTTTTCTAACATTAACGCTAAACATCTTACCCTCTGTAATCGACATCTCCATTCGATAGACATTTTGCAACAGCACATTGATCTGGGAGTCTCATGGTTTCCCCAACGGCCAATTTAGCTCCTTTAATCATGGAAGGAGTGCAGTACCCATCGAAAATACCTTGATGTTCCTCTCGGCCAACCCAACAATTACCAACCGCAACAATGACGGCGAAAACTAAAACCAAACAAATAATTTTCATATTTCTGCCTAAGCCAACTCAGTCACAAGTACATAACACAATGAAATAATTATTAGCTCAGAATTTGATAATTATTGCATTTAAAAACAACTTTATTTTATCAGCTGGATTGTATTAACTTTGATCTTTATTAATCAGCACGTTCTTGAAAAATATCAAAATGTGACCCGTTCCCAGCGTTAATTTTCATACTAAATAAAATAATAAAAACAATTTATAAAATATTCAGTTTAATAATCTATTTAGTTGATGTAGTTTTTGCTACTTGATTAATCAAATATTGTACACATAATATGTAGGCTGTTGCGTTTCCTTGCGCCCAATTTACGAGAAATAGGAGCACATTCACCCGAAGAAAGATCGCGTTCAATAAAGTTACGCGGGAATTCCCATTACAAAATGATATCGGCTCGGACAATGAATCGTAGGTCAACTTGTAAACATCTCGCGTGCACCAAGGTGTCAGTCACCTTCATGGGCCAATTTCGCTTGTGATTAACAAAATATTGGAATAGGTAAAAGACATACTCAAATATTGATTCTCCTTGGCAATCCACTTTTGCAAGGAGTTAGGAGTATATAAAATGTCGAATCGCGAATGATTTTCTATATCAATTGAATCACTCGATTCGTACAGACTGCAGATCTGAAAACCTCCAATAATAATATCATTTAAAATGGTTTCAAAAGTAAGTACTTTTGCTGATATCAAATGTCTATCCAAACAACTAATACTTTAGAGCGTTTTTAAGTCAAGACATTTTGGATTATTGATCTTACGTTTTACTTTTATGTAATAAATGTAATTGTGACGTTTACAGGTAGTGTTGATTGCTGTTGTGTTGGCGTTCGTCGCCATTTCCGAAGCTAGAAGACACTTTGGTGGCGGTGGCTTCTTTGGAGGTCCAGGATATGGCTATGGACCTGGATATGGTCATCACCATCACCACCATGGGCATGGGCACCACGGCCACGGAGGATATGGAGGTTACGGTTACGGAGGATATGGTTATGGAGGATATGGTCATGGAGGATATGGGCATGGAGGATATGGGCATGGAGGATATGGGCATGGAGGATATGGATCTTATGGTGGTGGATATGGACCTGGTTTATTGGGACTTGGAGGATTTTTGGGCAAATAAACATAAAAATCGAGAATCTAAAGTTCCAATGGATTCGCCTCTACTTATCAAAATTATGCATTATTAATCTACATATTATTCTAATATATTAAATAATGTGTAGGTAAATATCCGACTGACTATTTGTGTTTGTATATATTGTTAATTATTTTAATTTATTATTTAAATAAATTTCTATGAGCAGATAAAATAAAGTTTGAATACTGAGTATCTCATCCTACATTTCAAGAAATTGGAAATCGGGATTAGTTTCCTTTTAATCGGCGATTGGCTCACGAGTCTGATTAATGGATAAAAGTAGAAATCATTTATGATTACTTTTAAAAATCTCAGTCGTTTTTTCATGAACCTTCTTGCCATTTATAGATTTAATCTTTTATAAAAAACATCTACAATAACAATTTGTGATAGCTAATAAAGGTCATTATTTTTAGCTGCAAACTGCAGAAACATAAACATTTTGGTTCAAATATGTAATAAGATAGTAGTAAATGCATTTCAATCTTTGTTGATATCGTGTTTGTTATTCGGCAAATATAATTATATAAAAACTTAAATTGCAATCATACTGTAAACAACTTCTACATTTTAATTAACTAATTATAATTATTTAAATTTACCTTGCGTAGAAATAATGACGACGGGCCTCATAACGCATGATATAATTAATAAAATTTAATAAATAGCTACGTCGTATCTTTTCAAGAAGTAAGTTTTACAACATCATGATATTACTGTAAATGTTGAATAAAATTCTAGCCAAAAATTATTTGCCCATTTGTAGCCAAAAATTTGATGTCAATTTCAACAATTGGTTTAGACCGTTTCGACTCCAAATTATTTATTAGTTTATGTTTCGTTTTAAATATTACTTATGGGCCCTTTGTGTTAATGCATGAGTTTTCCTTCACATCATTATTGTCTAGTACTAGCTTGCCCAATAATTTTTGCGATTCGATAACAAAACTACAATTTTATGGTTTGAAATTCACTTTATTATTCTCCCTTAACTTTGATACACTTGTTCCAATGAGATTGCAATTTATGAATTCCAACCCTGAAGTGTGAATCTTAAAGGACTACAAATTACGCTTGTCAAAATGCTCATGTGACACGATGTATTGTCCTGATAAAAAAAATTATTGCTTCTGCAAATCGGGTCTTTTTTACGATTTTTTTCTTTTAGCTAATCTAAAAGATTACAATAATATTTAGTTTATTGTTTCACCAGTTTGCAAGTAATACACATACAAAATTCCATTCGCTCCCCAAAAAATTGATGCTAAATATCTTTTTGGAAGATTTATGGTCATAAACTTATTTCGAAGCCGAAGAATCATACCACTCTTTAACCTCTAGTTTTTATTCAGAATCATGCTGACAAGCCCAAGTCTAATCCATAGTGATAAATCAAAGCACAAAATCTACTATATGCTTTCAAAAATGCTCTAAATATTGCTGAGAAAGGCGCATATGAATCTGTTTTTGTTTCATTCTTATCAAATATGAACCCATCGTGCACACAGCTTTCTGAAACCCAATACTTCATTGAAAATATTGCTTACACTGCCCAATAAAATGCCATCTTTAGGGTTTTTACTAAATCTCTTTTATTCACGCGACCATTTTTCAGCAACCCATCATTCTTCTGTACTAATTGAAAGCGAAGAGTCCTTACACACTTTCAACATTCGTTAATAAATTTCCTTTGCTTTTAAACATTCCAAAAATAAAAATTCAATCTCTACACGATGCTTGATTTTTCTATAATAAAACAATACTGTGACATACTAAATGGCTTGCGATCAAAGCATAAATTAATAGATTGAAATAAAACTTCACTAAAGTTCATAACGATGAGTGTACTAGCATTACAAACAAATTTAGCAAAGGCCTTTCTTATCAATCTAGCACGTATTTACTATAAGAATTGAATACAATTCTAGCCCAAAAATTAGCTTTGATTTGGACATTTGTAGTCAAAAATTTGATGAAGTGTCCATTTTAACTATTGGCTTAGTCACTACATTATTCTAATCTTATGTTTCATTATTAAATTTAGGGCCCTTTGCTGTTAATTCATGAATATTCATTTATTATTATTACCTAATATATAATTCATACATTTTGAATTGCACGTCATAGTTATTATGCTGACAAACATTTCTCCTTAAATTGAATAACTCTTATGATGCATTGATTTTGACCAGTCAGTATTTACTTATTCTAAGCAAAAGGAACCACTTTTAATATATATTACAAAGAGGAATTCACAAAGATAATATTTAGTCAAAACTAGCAACTAGTAACATTTTATAGTAGTCCTGTTTTCTACCACTTCATTTCAAACTAGAAAAACTTATGTCTTTAGAAAAATATTTCACCAAATTCTGCACTTTGCATAACGCTGACCGTCACCTTTTCATAGCGATGTTTGTACTAAAAGAGTCCACGTACTGAAAGAGGGAATGTACTAAAATAGTTCATATACAAAAAGAGTTCATATAGTCTCAAAGTTTAGCTGGATTCCATCTAAAACACCCAGCAAGCGCACTTTGTTCTATTTCAAAAATAAATTTAATAAAACGATCTAGTCGTAATAAATAATCAAATTTATTTGAATAAAATCATTGGTTTTGTACATAATACTTGTCTACTTTTGGATCAATATTCTAATCTAAAATTACATTGCAGTTGCTTTGTTTCGGCGAATATTTAGATTATATGGCAGTTGTTCATGAAGATGCATTTAATATAAAATCAACCCCAGTATTTTCCATAGCCTCCATATCCACCATAACCACCTCCATAGTTGTTTCCATACCCTCCATATCCGCCCCTGTATCCACCATAACCACCATATCCACCTAATCCTCCATACCCTCCATAGCCGCCATAACCACCGTAGCCTCCATAGCCGCCATATCCCCCATGACCTCCATAGCCTCCGTATCCTCCTAATCCACCATATCCTCCATATCCACTCAATCCACCATATCCGCCATAACCGCCGCCATACCCTCCGTAGCTACTTAAGCCATATCCATGAGGCTTAGCAGTAACCATCGCAATCGCCAAAAGAAGAAAACCAAACATTGCAACCTAAAAACAAGTTAGAATACCACAAAGTCCATGAACTTATATGTGCAAGTTACATTCGAAAAAGGTGTTTCACTTTCAACGGTATTAATTTAATTTTTTGCTGGGTCACGATTATTTACAACTTTTTTTATGCGACGTTTATAAACAATGTGTATTTTCGGAGTATATGGAACATTATGGTCCAATATGGAAATTCCAAACGATCACTTTCATTTCTACGCACCTTTTGTTAAAAACCACTATACATACCTTGCCCATCATATTTCTCCGGTTTTAAATATCGATCTGTTATGTAACTGGGCACTCAGCTTTACTCAGCTGTTTCTGTTGTGTTCTGGAGTAAAAATTTCTTTGCTTCAGGTTATATACCTTTGGGACGCGGAAAGTCAAGGTTGATGAAACATTGGTCGCTTCTGTACTACATCCATTTTTTCCCCGGTATAAATAACACCATTATCAGAATTTTAACCGTGAATGCAATCGCACGCCTTGAATCTGCGTGCTGTAACAGAGATCAACAATGATTCATTGTTCTTTAACACCTATTACAAGGGAATTCCACTTTAAAGAAACTATCGAATTTTAATGGGTTGAATTGCTTTTTCGTACTTTCAATTAAGCACAAGGAAATCTTGCATAACAATCCCAAACACACAAGAAAGCTTTATAGATCGTGCTGTAGCTTCCTTATTGTAAACTCAAATTTATCCTTCACATATCCAATATGTCAATTTATGTACTCCAATTTAGTCTCAATATCTACAATATAGGTATGTCTACTTCGGTAATATCTAAGGTGGCGTAATTAAATAATTGCTGGCTTATTTGGCAATTTGATGATTTCAGCCATGATTTGTGTAATAATACAATTACTATAGCCAGCGACATTGCTTGTCTTAAAAAATATATTTGCGCTGATGTCTGGCATTTCCCATTATTTGTCTTTTCGTCATATTGTGGATGAAATGATCTTCTAACCTTGTCTCGCCGGAAACAAATGGAGGTAATCTACAGCTAAGGCAACTTCTGTTTTATTTGTTCTGTTCTTCTCTGTAGGTGTAGGTCAATGTCGCAGCTTACAAAATTTTGCATGCTCGAGGCGATTGCGTGCAGATTTGTGATATAATATTTGATTAACAGTTTTGATAATCTGGGCTTATTAATTACAATATAATTTTGTGGTATTGTTACTTGAAATTTTTATTATTGAAAATTATAGGTACAAGCATGCAAACTAATTAAATGTATTTAAGTCTAATTAACGCTAATTAATCGAGATTGCGTTTAAGATAAGAGTTTCTGGATTAACACTTTTGTAGCGTTTCCTCAGATTATTCTTGGAATGATATGTTTGCGAATACAATTATTTATAATAAGGGTAGGCATTTCCGTATTTTTAATTTAATTAATAGCCTAGTAAGTCATTTCAATTTACGCTGCTAATGTTACCAACGTTTTCCAAATAAATTTTCCTTGCCAGCTGTTAAAAATTTGCTTCGATTGGTCTTTTTCATTAAATCTAAAAATCTTTAATTGAGGGTGAAATCACGTCTTGTTTTTATCATTGGTTATACAAAACTGTTAAAGAGGAGTTGATTCGAAGAGTTCTACACACCAACGGCAATATGAAAAACTTCAATAAGGCAACTCTATCAGCTTTATTTAAATTTATTTAGTTTTGAAATTTAACCTTAGAGAACTATCTACTGATTTTTTTCTAATCGCGATAAATTCTCTTTAATGATTTGATGTGCATTAAATAATTATATATTGTTGAAATGGCTACACTAGCGCAATCTACGAACCGGTAACAGAAACCTGTAGTGAATACTAAGTAGAGTTCCGTAAAATACCGACAATCAGAGGCTAATTTCCACAGGAGACTCGTTCTGAATTGAAATTCAACAATATCTCATTCAGTCCTTTTACCATAAAGAGTAAATAAGCATCTCATTAATCCAACCGGTTTGCTTGTTCGCTTTTACTTTCAAATTAAGGTACGTGAACCTGTTGTTTCGGGAGCATTTGTACGACAGAAGATGTGTTATGTAATAAATATTATGAGTAGTTGAAAGTGATCTTTTACAACACTTGAATCGCCTCTAGATTAAGTTAAATTCTATTAGAATATGTGCTTTTTCAAACGATTATTGCAGATATTAAAATTTACACTGTACAACATACTTGAGCAATGTGAATTGCAAAAATAATACGAGCAATATTACTTAAATTAAATTTTATAACTAAGTCAAGTTAGCATTTTTGCAAAATAGTTTTAAATCTCTGTTACCATAAATTATTTAGGGTAACTCAAAGATTATTTGTAAACGATATTTGTAATAAATAGTAGACAAAAATGGATTAACGTGTGGGTTAATTAACAGACTTAAATGAAATAGCCTTAATTTTTAGGTTACGTAATAAATCTGCATTCTATATTAAATACTTAATAAATTAAACAATTCACGGCCAAGGCATTGAAACTCATTATTTGTACTGATCGTTCTAATTCCCTTAAGACTTATTTAGTTTGTCTCCTGACACAAGGATATTTGCTTTTATTCGTTAATATGTTATTTTATAGTTCAATCAAATGTCACGTTGGCATAAGAACTCAATTTTCGACAATGTTTAAAATAATCATTATTAACAAAAAAATTATAAATTTGCCAATATTAGATTCAATAGTTCAATAGTTAAAAATAACAGCGCTAAGTTTACATTACATTTTATCAATTTTCCAAATCTTATTAGTAGTAGAGAAAAAGATTTATTGTAGTTCCACTGTGTACAGGTAGTCACATAATGACATATTTTTACCTTTCAGTGCCTTTTATGGGTTTTAAATTAGGCTGTAAAAAGTGTGTATCACACCTGCCACTGCCGTCATTAATTCCGTGAGAAAATTGCTTTGCTTTACTATACCGTCTTAATGTTATTGAAGCAATTATGATATTATGATTATTTAATTCAAGTATATACAAAAAACTTCAGCAATTTGCTGAGAAAACTATACGCAAGCGTTAGGAAAGATTAAAAGGGATGGAAAAGTGTGGAAATAGAAAGAAAAAACACAAGAATTGAGAGTAAAAAGTAGAAACAAAACTAAAGAGAAAGCAATAAACTAATTAATTTCGGGGAACAATTCTTCGAAACTATACGTAAAAAAATTTTAAAGAAGAAGAATTAATATATATATATCATCATTATCAGCCATATCAACCTGTATTTCAAGGTGAGGCCTCCTTAATTAATTATTTAGCTATTATTTTATTTTTACACAATGTTGTTTGCGTGCTTCTACTTCTTCTGAAGAGGGGATGTCTTAGTATATTTTTACGTGGTTATCCCTACCACTTGCCGTGTGTATTCTTGTTCCAGCAACTTCCA
>JAWQRO010000426.1:0-39236 GCA_033557835.1 Helochares maculicollis
TATATGTATATATTAAATTATCAATTCTAATCAAAGATTTTGTTAAAATCGTAAAAGTAAAATTTCGTGGCGTGCAATTCTTAAAGTAGAAATTTCCACACTATTTGCGAGCTTCGTATTTTGGCATATGTTGGTTACAATAATAAGTTGTGCAATAAGTTTTGCGGCTCGATAAGAAAATCACAATTTTATGTTTTGAAATACACTTTATTATTCAGTATAGCCTCCCTCAACATCAAAACACCTGTTTCAACGAGATTCTAATTTATGAATTCCGTCTCTGAAGTTAGAATCTGGAAAGGCTGCAAAATACGCTCCCACATCTATTATGGCCTCATCATTTGATGAAAACCGCTGTCCACGAATGCATACTTGTAGATCTGTAAACAGATGGGAAGTCGCTAAGAGCCAAATCTGGGGAATACGGTGGATACTCAGCAATTCGAATTTTAATTCATGGATTTTAGCCATTGCCAAAATGCACCTGTGACACATTGTCCTAATGAAAAAGGATTTTTTCTTCTGCAAACCGCGTTTCGGAGCTGAAGACAGCTTCACACCACTTTTTAGCTTCTTGTTGTGATTCAGGATAATGGTGATAGACTCAAGTCTCATCTATAGTGATGAACCGATGCACAAAATCTACATTATGTTTTCGAAAACGCTCTAAATAACTTTCCAAAAATAAAAATTCAATTACTTGATTGTAAAAAAATACTGTGACACGTCGATACTAAATGGCTTGTAAACAAATGAAATGAAAGAATGAATTGACAGACTGAATGGAAACTTCAAATACTTTCATATGAAAACATAACAAAAAATAGGGTAGTAGTAACGCCTTTTCTCATCGACCCGAAAACTTTATGAATGACCTAGTAAATGAGTCGGCTTTAATTAATTTATTATAATTAGAAACTATTTAAAAAATACACTATCGATTATTATTTTCATTTGTTGTGGTGGTAGCGTGATGAATTGTATTTTGTCGTATTTGTTAAAAGCACTGTTGCAAACTACTATCTCGAGTTCTTTAGTAAGTCTTATTGGAAAAAAATCATTTTCGTCGTTGATGTCTTCGATTTCGGTGTTATACATTTCTTCTGCAGTGCATATCGATGGTTGATTGATGTTCTCGTATAGTTCGAGTTGCGATTGGTGTCGATTGATACATATTTCTTGCAAACGGTTGCAGTGGTTTCGGTTCGTGTTCTATTTTAGGTACTTGTGTGAATTTAATCGATATATATATATATCGACGTCGGTCCAGGTCGATTATTATTTATGCTCGGTCTAGTTTGTTGGAGGTTATTGAATGTTCATTTTAATTGAAAAGAGTTCTCAGTGTCTTATACTGATATGAATTAAATTTTGATATGTAGTTTTAATTGGCTTTGCATATTTTGTCTTCGTTGCTATGAATTTGTCAAAACATGGGTATTCTAGAGATTAGTGCCAATCTTATGTTGCAATTTCGTTGCTATCAGCGTTGTCTTGCTTTTTATTTCCACAATAGTTGTGCAGTTGTGTACTATAACTTCGTCTTTGGTAACTGTTTTGTTGTGTCTCTGGTTTTTCTAACAGCCATGTTAAAAGTTCCTAAAACTCGCTGCTTTCTTTCTTTTTTGTAAGCTGCATGGCTTCATTTAATGATTCGGGTCTCATGGATCTGATTCTAGTGTCAAATGGTTCTTGTAATCCAGCTAGAAATGATCTTAGAGTGATTTCGCTGCATAACTTCTTTTTAAAATATTTTTAATGCATGCAGGATTCTATCAAAGTAATCTACGGGTTTCTCTCAATTTTCTTGTTTCGAAAATATGAGGTCTTCTATCAAGCATGCTTAATGCTTTTTGTCGACAAATTGTCTATTTAAGATTTCGTCCAGTTCGTCCCAAGTCTATACGATTACTATTATGCGTGCTGGGCCAGTAATTTTTTTCTATGATTGCGTTAAATATAAATATGTTTGGAAGCAATCGCCGCGAATGGTAAAGGTTTGAATTATACTTTTTCCAGTTTTCAAAAAAATTCAGGAAAGATATACTTCTTTAAAATTTCTGGAATGTATGATTGAGTTTCTGATATGTTTGAGTGATTTATCTCACGTTTGTGTTTTGATACACACATTTTCGAGGATTTCTTCTAGTGCCATGAAGTATATTTCTTCTTTCTTGAAGTTATTTCTCTCTTGTTTCTCTTGTTTGGTTTCTTCATTGCTTCTGTCTTGAGGTAGCAGAGCGTAAAAGACAATTTTAAAATATATATCTGCAATGGCAATGACAACAACATAAATAATAATATGAAGTAATATGAATGAATATTATGAATTAAATTTTGTAAATTAATTCTTATTTGTCGTCTGCTCCTATTTTATGTAACTCCTATATTTACAAAAAAAGCCACAACTGACTATAACTAATCATAAAGTTTGTTTATTTAACTAACTTGTTTAGAAATTCGCTTCATTTTTATCTCCTTAACCGATATATGCATAATTTTGCAAATTTTAAATATGTTTTTACTAAATCAAAAAATAAATCGCTTTATTTCTGCTATGAAATATAAATAAGGCAAATGTATTTTTTAACATAGCATTGGAGCTAGAAAAAAATCTGATTAACTATTTCATCTACTATAATTAGTGCGTTTATTAGCTGTTTTGACAGCATTGTTTTTAAATATTCACAGATTAATTTTTAACGGAGCGCCTTTCATATTGTTGCTAATTCCGTAATTGAAACAATAATAATAAAACAAAATAAATTAAAGCTGACATTAAGAATATCAATATTTATAAATTGACATAATGGGAGGAAACGGATGTTCCAAAAAGTTGGTGATTTATTTAAACAAGTTAAATCAAAATAACGGGAAAAGTTAATATAAACCGAATAAACAGGAAATTACAAAAATACACAAGTAAAAATTGCCATCGATATCATTACAGTGAAAATTGCTGACGTCTATCGATATTTTTGATTACGTATGCTTTAAATGAAAATAATTTATATAAACGGGTCATTTGGGAATAATTACTCTATTTTCAAATGTGCAATACTTTGTTCTATGAAAACGACATTCTACACTTATATTTTCATAAAAAAATATTAGAAAAAGTCTGCTTCTTCACACAGCGAGTATATGATATATCTTAAATAAATGAAGCAAAATCTACACTCACCACACATACATTTCCGTTAAAAATTCGGTACATTCGCTGTTTCGAATGCCAGTAGTTTCCACTTTAAATACGAGTCATCCTCAGTGTAAAGTGATAGGTTTTGGTCCGTTCAGAAGTTAACATATGACTCCAGTTGCATATTACCAAAGGTTAGTAAATTCACACGCAGCCGAAACAAATTTATAAATGAATCAGTAACGTTTTTAACGAATAACCAATTCTTTATAATACCCTCACATTGGGAGCCATGCAGTATATTCATTAACAAAGTGCTCATTGTCCATTCTTTACGTACCAAATGATGCATTAACAGCCCAATCATCATCAATTTCCTCTCAGCGTTCCGTTTTCTTGATTAACTTATTAGCTATAATTGAGTCTAGTTAAAATTGAACATTTGCATTTGCACACAATTTTAAATTTGCATTTCTATAGTTAATGCCTGCACATACTTAAAACTTAACTAGGCACTTACTATTGCCCATTATTCGAATAGCTATGATTTTCATTCATTAATTCACTAATTAGAGACAGTTCACAGCGCTTTCGTTACACATACCTCATTTGCATGCAATGCAGATTCGTTATTAAATTTTTGTCAGTGTCTACCTTTGAAATAAGAATAAACCCTATATTATGTTTCGCTTGTAGCGTAACTAGATCATTTACATCCAATTAAAATGGATTATTTAAAGGACTTTTAACCGCAACCAGAGCAAAGGCAGTCCTTTAAGTACAGAAAGGAAAATTTTTTACGATACAGTACCCTTGATAATTGCACCCTGCTATAAATTAATAATTTATTAACACACTTTTAATATTCTGCGTTTTTTCTACGAAATAATACCAGATTGTAAAGAATTTGGGTGGTAAAATTAGATTTAGAAAAATTGAACTAGAAAAGTAAATTCTAACAAAAGTAAATAAAGTAACAAACGGTAGCATAAAAACCAATGCTGTAAAATTTCACGCCACGATTATCTTTAATACTTTCTACTTTTTTAATAGATAAGCAATAAAAACGCAGTAAAATTAATATTGCCATTAGAATTCCTTGATTTTAATGTTTTGTTTATTATGATTTTTTAATTTAGATTTTACGAACCAACTTATTGCGCTTTTAATAATTTTTGCGATTTCGAAATTCCTAATGAGGTTTTATTAAAACATTATATACTTAACTTAATTTAACGGTTTCTGCTTGACCTTTTAATAGATAGCAATCTTTATTGCGCCATAACAAATAACCAAATAATTTCTGCAAGTTAAGCTCCATATTTTCTTTCTTACAGGACGCAACGAACATTATGAACCTAGATCATTGTTCGAGAGTCATCGTCGACCTATCATGACCCAAAGAGATGAAGTACAGAAGTTCGAACAAGGCCGTATTAAGGTCTTGCAGGAAGAACGTCTGCACATTCAAAAGAAAACGTTTACGAAATGGATGAATTCATTTTTGCAAAAGGTTTGTATTTCACAAATACCGTAGTATTAATTAAGCATGTAAAATTATTGTAATGTATGGCAAATTAATGCTCATTTTTATCTGATTAGGCTCGGATGGAAGTGGAGGATCTGTTCACAGATCTAGCGGATGGAAGAAAACTTCTAAAACTTTTAGAAATTATTTCTGGCGAAAAGCTGGCTAAACCAAATAATGGAAAAATGCGGGTACATAAAATTGAAAATGTTAACAAAAGTTTGGATTTTTTACATACGAAAGTACGATTAGAGAGTATAGGGGCTGAAGATATCGTAGACGGAAATAGACGACTCATTTTGGGTTTAATCTGGACAATTATCCTTAGGTTTCAAATTCAGGAAATTGAAATCGATGTGGTAAGTAGACGTTATTATATCAGTTTTTGCTTAACAATTAAAATTTTATCAAAAACTCCAATCGATAGGTTGTAATTTACATTTATGTTAGTGTATTGGTATTGGTTTGTGGTATATATCGATAGAATTATTAAACACAATCAAACCAGAACCAACCGACTATTGATAAAGACAATCTTTCAGGATGAAGAAAACGAAAGCTCCGAAAAGAAATCTGCCAAAGATGCCTTACTCCTTTGGGCCCAGCGTAAAACAAACGGCTACCCAGGAGTCAACGTCACCGATTTCTCCGGTTCCTGGAGAAGTGGTTTGGCTTTCAACGCCCTCATCCATGCCCATAGGCCAGATCTATTCGATTATAATCAACTGCAGCCCAATAAGCATATAGACAACTTAAACCATGCGTTCGATATAGCAAACAATGAATTGGGCATCCCCAGGCTGCTTGACGCTGAAGACGTTGATACTACAAGACCTGACGAAAAGAGTGTCATAACTTATGTGGCCTCGTATTACCACACCTTCGCCCGCATGAAAAACGAAGAAAAAAGCGGAAGGAGGATAGCCAAAATCATAAATCAAATGGTGGAAGCAGATAAAATGAAGGTCGACTATGACAAGCTAACAACAAAACTATTAGATTGGATCAATATGAAAGTCATAGAATTGGAAAGCAGAGATTTTCCAAATTCACTTGAAGGCATCCAAACTTTGTTATCTGAATTTGGCTATTACAGAACACAAGAAAAACCTCCAAAATACAAGGAAAGAAGCGAGATAGAAGCCTTGTTCTTTAACATCAACACCCAACTGAAAGAATTAAGACAACCAGCATTTCTACCTCCCGATGGAAAACTAGTCCAAGACATCGAAAGAGCTTGGGAATCACTGGAAAGGGCAGAGCATAACCGCGAAGTTGCCTTAAGAAGTGAACTTCGTAGGCAAGAAAGACTAGAACAACTAAACTACAAATTCCAAAAGAAAAGTACATTGCGCGAAGGTTACCTGAAGGAAATGATCCAAATTTTATCTGACCCAAAATATGGCTCTAACTTAGCTCAAGTTGATGCTACGTTCAAAAAACACGAAGCCATATCTGCTGACATATTGGCAAGGGAAGAAAGATTCAATGATTTGACAGAAATGTGCAAGGAACTCGTTAGAGAAAATTACAGAAATTCCACTGCCGTTCAAGCCAAAGAATCCATGATTTTAGAAAAGTGGAAGGAACTTTTGAACCTCTTAGAAAAGCACAAGTTCAATTTAAACCGAATGGGCAACATCATAAATCTAATTCGAGAAATCGACACAACCTTAACAAGCGTAAATCAATTGAAAGTAGACTTATCTTCTGTAGATACCGGTGTACACTTGTTTGCTGTTGAAGAACTGTTACAGAAACACGCTTTGCAAGAGTTACAAGTAACATCTTTGGGTGAAACTGAAAGAAAGTTAAAAAGATTAGGAGAACAAACTGTAGCGCAAAGTCCAAAAGAGGAAGAAATTTTGAAGAAGAAATTAAATGAACTTGAGACAGCTTATGCGCAGCTTAAGGATTGCAGTGCTGGCAGACGGGCGATTTTAGAAGAAGCTAGAAATTTCTATCAGTTTTTGCAAGACCAAGAAGATGAAGAAGCTTGGTTGATTGAAAAGCAACGGATTTGCCAGGCAGGAATTACAGCTAAAGACTTAAGGGGAGTCCTTAGCTTGCAACAAAAGCACAAATTGCTCCTGGATGAAATCAAAAACAGGAAAAACAAGTTTGATCAATTAGGAAAAATTGGGACACAATTAATAAATGAGAAACACCCACGTGCCGGAGAGATTCAGCAACATATAGAGAATAATAAAAAAGAATGGGACAAACTTGAAAAACTAGCCAATGAACGAACAAAACAATTGCAAGATGCAGCTGAAGCATACCAATTTTATGCAGATGCAAATGAAGCCGATTCCTGGCTGAATGAAAAAACATCAATCTTGTCTTCAAGTGATTTAGGTTCAGATGAGCCTAGTGCTCAAGCACTACTTCAAAGGCACAAGGATTTGCAAGGAGAACTTAATGCCTATAGTGGTGATATCCAAAGCTTAAATAACCAAGCCAAGCAGCTTATTGCAGCTGGAATATCAAACTTGGATCTAACACCAGAAACTGAAGTACCTCTACAAGTCGAAGAAACTGTATATGAAACAAAGTTGGTTCCAACTGAAGTGTGGGAAGATGAACCAATAGAAAAAATTGAGCATAAAGATGTAATAGAAGAAAAAGTAATACCTCAAGTGAAGGCTTTGTACCCATTTAATGATCATGGTTTAAAAATGAACAAAGGTGAAATACTGGTATTGTTAAATAAATGCAATCCTGATTGGTGGTGTGTTAGAAAAATGGATGGCAGCGAAGGATTTGCCCCTGCTAATTATGTAGTGCAAGTTGAATCACGTGTTCTACAAATTCCAGTTAAAAAACCAGAGAAAACAAAGGTCATGCAGAAAGTTAAAAAAGTCAAGATGGTTCCCCAAAAAGTACCTGTTAAGGTAATGAGACCAGCTACACAAGTTAAAAGAAAACTTGATGATAGCAACAGCGTCCCAAAAAGACAAAAGAATATTAATGACACCTACCAAATGCTCCAAGAGATGGCAGCTAAGCGGCACGCTCTACTTGAAGATTCCATTAGATTGTTCAGGTTTTATCGCGAATGTGATGATTTCGAAAAATGGATTAAAGATAAAGAAAAGCTGTTGACAGTGGATGATCCAAATGAAAGTGTAGACCAAGCTAAAAGAAAATACGAAAAATTCCTTACTGATTTGTCTGCAAGTAATAAGCGCATAGAAGCATTAGATGCTGAAGTTAAAGATTTCGAAAAACAAAACCATTCACAAATTGACAAAGTTCGAGCTCGGCACAGACAAATCCATGCAGCATGGGAGCAATTAAACAGATTGAAAGCTCGTAAAGAACGCAGCTTGGAGGGTGCCAGCAGTGTAGAATTGTTCCAAAGAACATGCGACGAAACTAAAGATTGGATGCTTGAGAAAATGGCCCAGCTAGACACGGCTGCGTCTGGGCATGACTTGAAAACTGTGCAAGCATTGCAAAGACGACATCAGCAATTGGAGAGAGAATTGGCTCCAGTTGAAGAAAAAGTTAATAGAGTTGACCATCTAGCTAAATCGGTAAAGTCTGCATATCCACATGAGAAAAGCAATGTCGAAAACAGAGAAGATGAAATTAAGGATTTGTGGCATAAGGTTCAAGAAAAAGCAAAAGATCGAAGGGCAAGGTTGGAAGACGCAGTGGGTCAGCAGATTTTCACTAATAGTTCCAATGCCCTTTTAGCATGGGTGGCCGATGTAAAAGACCAATTAAATGCTGACACCACAGTAAGAGATGTGCAAACAGCAGAGTTACTATTGAAGAATCATCAAGATTTGAAGCAAGATATGAAGGCTCATGAAGACGAGTAAGTTTAATGCGAAATACTTGGTTGATCAATATTTTATTGGACATTTTTTTGTACAGGTTCAAACAAGTAACAGATTTAGGCAAAAAGTTGCTTAAGACCAATCCGGACCTTACTGCAGTTTCAGAAAAATTGGAACGGCTTGAAGCCGAGAAAGATGCCATCCAAAGAGGTTGGAAAGAAAAAGATCATTGGCTTCAGCAATGTCTTCAGCTGCAATTATTTAATAAAGAAGCTGACAAAATTGATGCCGCAACGTCTAGTCATCAAGCATTTTTAGAATTTACAGATTTAGGAGTATGTTTTCTTTATAGCAAGTAATTTTATGTAAACAATTTTATAATGTATCCTTTTTTTAGAATTCATATGATGAAGTCGAAGCACTTATTAAACAGCACCGTACCTTTGTCAACACTTTGGTAGCTCAAGATGATCGTATTGCAGCCTTTAACAAAAAAGCGGATGCTTTGATAGCAGAAGATCACTATGAAAGTGAAGGGTAAGCATTTATTTTTAATTTTGCTGTGAAGCAGCACATAACTTTTGTATTCTTAAAGAATTGATAATAGAAGAAAACAAGTTCTCCAAAGAAGACAAGCTGTAAAAGAATTGTGCAATGCACGCTCTCAAGCATTGGAAGCATCCAAAAATTATCAAGAATTTTGTGCGGAAGTCCATGACTTACGTTCTTGGCTTGCGGAAAAACTTAAAACCGCTTCAGATGAGAGTTACAGAGACTTAAGTAATCTCAAGAGAAAATTACAAAAACATGAAGCCTTTGAGCGGGAAATTAGAGCAAATGAAGGTCAACTTCGAACTGTGAATAAGCTTGGTCAAGCTCTAATTGCTCAAGACAGCTATAGGAAAGATGATGTTGCCAAAACTTTAAAAGAATTAAATGATGAATGGCAAAAATTGGTAGGAATATCTTTGGATAAAGGCAGAAGGTTGCGTCAGGCTTTGGCACAACATAACTACAACACATTTATTGATGATGTCAATAACAAACTTATTGAAATTGAAACCAATTTGACGAATGTCAATGTAGGAAATGATTTGCGATCTTGCAGGGATCTTTTGAAAAAGCATGAAGGAGTTGAGACCGAACTAATTCAATGTACTTCACGTGTTGAAGATCTAGTAGATCAAAGTAACGAAATGATGCATGATGATCACTTTGATTCCGATGCAATTAGAAATGACGCCTTAGAATGCCAGAAGAAATTAAGAGCCTTAGATGCTCCAGCTCAAAAGCGCAGAGAAGCTTTGGAGGAATCCTTGACATTTTACAAATTCAGCTTTGACTTGGACAATGAATTACAATGGATCAAAGAACATTTGCCATTGGCTTCTTCGACAACACTGGGGCAAAATTTGCATCAAGCGCAAATCTTGCACAAAAAGCATAAAAAACTTGAAGCTGAAATTGTTGGTCATCAACCTGTGATTGACAAAACTTTAGAAAACGGTCAGAATCTTATTGATCAAAAGCATCCAGAGCATGCAAAAGTCAAAGAATTGTGTAACAATCTACAGTCTGCTTGGGTAGATTTGAATAACAAAGCTAATCAACGAGCTCAGAAATTGGAATTGTCATTGAAGGCACAACAGTTCTTCTTCGAGGCAAGTGAGGTGGAATCATGGCTGAATGAAAAGTCTGGAATTTTATCTAGTACTGATTTTGGTCGTGATAGGGATGCTGCAACGAAACTACTTACCAAACACAAAGCTCTTGAATTGGAACTAGAAACTTATAGTGGTATAATAACTGAAATGGGACGAGGAGCTAATGCTCTTGTCCAATCTGGCCATCCAGAATCAAAGGTTATACAAGAACGTCAAGCCACGTTGGAACATTTAGTTAGATCCTTACAGAGACAAACAGCAACAAGGCAACAGAGGCTGATGGAATCATTGTTCAGGCATGAATATTTCCTAGAATCTAGTGAGTTTGAACGATGGATTTCTGAACAAATGCAACACGCCACCTCGGAAGATTATGGACAAGACTATGAACATCTTTTGGTAAGGAGCATATTGATGTATGTTAAGGACGCATTTAACTGGTTTTTTTTCTTAAGATTTTACAAGCTAAGTTTGCTGATTTAATTCATCGAGTCGAGGCAGGTTCGGAACGATTTAAGCAATGTGAAGATTTAGCCATGAAGCTTATTTCGAATGATAGTCCATATAGCTCTGAAATTCAAACGAAACAAGAACAACTAGTGTAAGTATTTTGTTATTTTTTATGGCTTCAAAAATCATTATAGCAAACTGATTAACTATATCAAATAGTATAAGTAGAAAAACATTTTGTTATACAATGAAAAATCATTAAATCATTACTTTCAGTGGAGTAATGTAACTTAGTTGTGGGTGTTTCAAGATTTTTTAAAACTAGTCATCTTTTTTTAATGTTACATTTCTAGCAAACTTTTTGACGTTAAAGATCTATATGCTCATTGTATAACAATAATAAATTCATTTAAATTTCAATAAGGTAATTCACATTAAAAACTTTTATATTTTACTCTTTATTATTGATTGTAGTTTATTTTATAAATTAGAAGAACTTTATTTTGTCTAAGATATAAAAAATAAGATTCCCTGTTTTTGCACAACTTTTATGGCCTTGTTTGGATGATTCTAATATCTTATTATGTTGTATGTTGACAATTCAAAATTAGTAATTGTCTACACATAATTCCACTATTAATTATACAAGTGGGATATATTCAACTGTTTGTAAAATAAACAGGTGATTTAAACATTTTCCTAGTGAAAGCATCCATCTTTTGTTTGGTCTCTTCATATATAATATTATCATAATATCATTTGTATATATAACCATAAAGGATGAGGGATAGTTCTGAATCTAATTTTATGTATATAATTGGATTAAAATTTTTAATTTTTCCATAAAAATATATATTTCCAATTTTCATTTTTAATCATTTTTATAATCCATTTTATATGGACTCTGAAAATTTTGACATTCGTGTTACCAAGTAAGAAAGTTTTCAGATGTGTTTTTTTATTCATTTAATGACCAGAACCTAACCAGACATTCTTGGAATCTACTGAAGCACAACAGAATATATTCAATTTAAAATCATATAATATGGTGGGTGACATTTAAGCATACATTGTGGGATTAGTTGTGACAAAATCAATTTGGGCGAGAGATTATTACTCTCAAATTTCCAAAGCTTATTATTTATTAGTAATCCAACAAAAGCAGATTAGTTAAGATAATCTATAAATCCAAGAAATTTTGTTTTACCACACTGTGCCAATTGGTGGTTTTTAAGAAAAAAATAGATACTGTTTCTTCTTCTGTTTGTGAAAGCTACTTGATCTGGTTTAATTTAATTTGCTGCAATATTCCATGTATTCAAATGCTATTCAATTTTCTAGAGGTGATTTTCCAAAATTTGTGAAGTATAATAGCATTTTGTATGAGATTGAATTGATGGTTGCATCTGTATCTGTTGCTGCACAGTTTCTATCACTTATCTGCAAGTACACAAAAATTAAACAGAAGTCTAAGACTGCTGTGATGAATTTTTTGCTGAATTCTAAACTTAAGAGTTGGGTCTTTATGAACATTATAATCTGGGAACACTGTATTGGAAGTCATACATTTAATCGTTTTAACAAAGCTTTTATTTATAAAATATGACTTAGAAATTAACTACTGGCTACTATATAATGCTTTAAGTACCTATCGTGTTCACAACTTCAAAAAAAAAACAAGTAATTTTACAATTTGCAAGATAGCCTATCATTACAGTTAAATGGATTGACATAGCTTCAATTTTTTTTACAAACCCTGTAATCATATTTTAGAGTATGGTTAGTTCGGAAGAAGTTTGTTAAGGCATTGTTTTAAGCTGCTGTCTAGTTTTTGTGACTTTATTTTTGTCATTTACGCATATTTGATATTCAACCTTATTCATCGCATTCCTATAAATGCACATGCCATTTTGGAGCTTAAGGGGATAAACCTTCTTTTTATCATTTGTTAAAAAAATCTATTATTTGTATAAACAATTATATTTCTTATATTCATTATAATATTTACTTCTTCAGACTTTTAAATAAAATTAGTCTATGTAATGCACTTAGCAAATAACTTTTTGTGATATGTTGCATTGCTGTTTCTATAATCTTATAATGATCACAGCTATTGCATTGTTATATTCTTATTGTTTCTTATACATATAGTTTACTTATACAACTAGTTTTTTTTATTTGGAACCTAAAGAGTCATTTACATTCAGAACAATTTCTCTTAATCTCATTTGTATATAACTTCATTAACATTATTTAATTTAGTAGCTTGGAATTAGATTTGCATGTAGGTGTGGGTACTAATGTTTTAGAGATGCACCATCGGATATTGTCAAGGAGGTTGCAACTAAACATCAAATTATGCGGTAAAGTACCATTTAATCATTGCGCACATTACTTCACTTGTATAGAAAATTATAATCATCTATTAAGTTAAATTTTAACTACCAGTATGAATGAGATAATGCTCTAAAATTTTTATTGATTGAAGAAATGTTAAACTTTCTTAATATTCATATTTTCTATACAATTTTTGGTAAGCAAAACACACCACTGCTTTTGTTTTGTCTTTTTGATATTTATCTCTTGAGGAATACCAAATCTCAGACATAAATAACATACTAAGAGTTCCTACTCAAATATACAGAAGCCATCAAGTGACCTAAATTAAATCTTCTATATTTATAGCACAGTTTATACACAATTCAGCTCATTTTCACATGAGATTTGTATAGTTTTAATAATGAATAGGTAAGATATTTTTAAAAGGAATTGATAAAACTTTTATGTATATATTGTATCACACTTTTGCTGCTTATCACAAAACTTCACACTAACCACAATAATTACGCACTCTACTTGGTGATTGGTAATTATTATCAGGACAAAATAGGTACAACTTTATGTTGAATGTGTTCTATGAATTTCTAGTCATTTCGCAATAATGTAGCTAACTTTGCCGATTTATTCATCTTAGGGATGCCTGGGAGAAATTGCAAAAGGAAATTAAAAATAGAGAGAAATTATTACACGCAGCTGGAGAAATCCATCGATTCCACAGAGATGTTTCTGATGCCTTATCAAGAATTCAAGAGAAAGATGCTGCACTGGGCACAGAACTGGGACGGGACCTTAATTCAGCACTTGCTTTAATGCGAAGACACGAAGCCTTTGAAAATGAATTGGTTGTACTAGAGGCACAATTACAAATTTTAATTGATGATGCTACCAACTTAAGAAAATTGTACCCCAATAATCGTTCTCAACTACAACAGCAGCAAGAAGTTGTTGTTACTGCATGGCAGGGCCTTAAAGAAAGAGCAGATTTACGAAGAGAAAAACTGCAGGCCAGCGTAGATTTACAAAAATTCTTGACCCAAGCAAGAGATTTGACTAACTGGGCTTCTAGTTTGCGAATGGCAATGTCAGCAGAAGAAAATGTACGCTCCGCTGCCAGGGCACAAGCTCTTAAAAATGAACATCAAGCCCTGAAAGTGGAAATTGAAGCTCGAGAACAAAGTTTTCAGGATGCTGCAAATATGGCAACTGCAATGGAACAAACAGGTAAATCACTTAGAATTCCATATATCATGTCATTCAAATCAATTTTACTTTTTTTTACTAGGGCATTACGATGCAGCAGCAGCGGTGGTAAGATGCAATGCACTATTTGAAGAACGGGACAAATTGCACAAAGCCTGGACCATGAAGAACATTCATCTCGACCAATTAATAGATTTGCACTTCTTCCTGAGGGAAGCGAAACAGCTTGAAAATATATCAAACGCCCAAGAGGCTTCATTAGGAAACACTGACTTTGGAGACACAATCGATGAAGTCACAAGTCACATGAAGAAACAAGAAGCTTTCGAGAAACTAATCAATTCTCAAGACGAGCGCCTCGAGCTTCTTTTTGACTCTGGAAACAAACTCATATCTCAAAATCATTTCGAGAGTGCCCAAATTGCCGCTCGTTTAGCAGATATTCAAACGAAAAGACTGAGAGTAAAACAACTATGTGCGGAAAGACGCCAGCAACTAGAAAACGCCCTTCTGTATGCGGAGTTCAAGCGTGATGTAGCTGATGCAATGAATTGGATAGCAGAAAAAGATAAAAAGCTTGAATCTGAAATTAAAACGGGTGAAGTAATAGCTGACCTCCAAGATAAGATTAAGAAACTACAAAAGCATCAAGCATTCCTAGCGGAAATTGCAGCCAACGAAAGCCGAATTGTGGAAATTTACAATAAGGGAACTACTCTTATATCAAAGAGGCATGCTGCAACACCAGAAATTAAGAAACAACTATCTGAATTAGAAACAGCTTGGAACAAGTTGAAGTATGAAATTAATTTAAGAGGAAAGGGTCTTGAAGAAGCTCAAGATATTCTTGAATTCAATAACGTGCTAGACAAGTTGGAAGCTTGGATTCGTGATAAGGAAGTAATGATTCAAGCCAATGATACAGGACGAGACTATGAGCATTGTCAAGCCCTACAAAGAAAATTAGATGATATGGACAGCGATATGCGAGTGGACGAAGAAAGAATCAAAAGCATGAATGCATTAGCTAATAAACTACTCAAGCAAGGGCAACCAGGAGTTGAAGACAGGAGAGATAATTTCATTAAAAAATACCACCATTTGCAAGGAGCACTTGAGCAATATCGGGAAAAGTTAGCAGGAGCATCCGAAGTCCATCTATTCGATAGAGATGTGGCAGATACTCTTCAGAGAATTAACGAAAAAACTGTGGCTATGGAGAGCGATGATTTAGGCCGTGATTTAGACGATGTACAGACTTTACAACGCAAGCAAGAAGCTTTGGAAAGAGAAATGACTGCGGTTGAAAATAAATTGAAAGATCATGACCGTGACTCTTATAAATTAATGCAGAAATACCCTAATAGCGCCGATCATATCCAACAAAAAGTTGATGAGCTTCAGAAACAATGGAATAATTTATTGGATGCCAGGGAAAAACGTAGGAATAATTTGGAAAATGCGTACACAAGGCAGAAATTCTTTGCAAATTTGACAGACCTTGAACTATGGGTGGCAGACTCAATTAAGCGCATGGAATCCCGCCCCAAGCCTATGAGTGACGCTGAGGCCGAAGCCCAATTAGCACTGCATGATGAATTGAAAGTTGAAATTGACGGACGTCAAGAAGCTTTTAGAAAATTGATTGAGTTTGGGCATATTCTGGCACAAAATGAAGATCCTGAAGTTTTAGATGCAGTTGGAAGGCTAATGGATTTACAAAAATCAATAAACGATGCTTGGAATCAACACAAAAATGACTTGACCCATGAATATTTAGTACAGCAATTCAATGAACAAGCAGATCAATTGGATGCTTGGTTAGCATCGAAAGAAGCATTCCTAAATAACGAAGATATTGGCGATAATTTGAGGGCAGTGGAAACACTAATCAGAAAACACCAAGATTTTGAAGTCACTTTGAATCAACAACTCAGTCGAGTTTCCGAATTAGAAAAAATGGGCGAAGAATTGCTCAATGATAAAAGATATGACAATCAACCGATTAAGAAGCGTTTAGAGGCTATAGTAAAACGAAAAGATAAATTGTTAAAATCTAGTTTAGCTAGGATGCACACTTTGGAAGAATCAAGAGCCTTGCATCTGTTCATCAGAAATATTCATGAAGTCGAGAATTGGTTGGCACAAAAGATACAAGTTGCCAGCGATGAGAATTATAGGGAGCCAAGTAATTTGCAAAGTAAAATCCAAAAACATGCAGCTTTTGAAGCTGAAATTTTAGCCAACACTGCTCGTGTTCAAGGTATTATAATTGAAGGGCAAGAGCTAATAAAAAGCAAACATTTTGCAAGTAAAGAAATTTCAACAAGGTTAGAAGATCTTGAAACCGACTGGAAGCATCTTCTTGATGTGTCAAATTTGAAAAAAGATCGTCTTAATGATGCTTATCAAGCTTTGCTTTTCAACAGATCTTTGGATGAGTTTGAGATGTGGCTGACTGAAATTGAACAACAAATTCAGTCCAAAGATTATGGCAAGGATCTTATCACTGTTAATAGTCTATTGAAGAAACACACCGCTTTGGAAAATGATGTGCAGCAACATACCGAAAATTGTGAAGCTATTAATGAAGCAGCTGAACAATTTTTGAAGACTCGGCATTTCATGTGGGATGAACTGCAAGAAAGGGCTAATAAAGCAATTGCACGATTTACTCAGCTCCAGGAACCGATGCAAACTCGTAGAGATAATTTGGAATCATCTTCAATGTTGCACCACTTCACAAGGGATGTTGAAGATGAACTACAATGGTTGTCTGATAGAGAACCCTTGGCAGCTTCAAATGATTTGGGCTTCACCTTGACTTCAGTCCAAAGTCTCCAAAAGAAACACCAAGCATTGGAATCTGAATTATTATCAAGAGAGCCTATAGTAAGTGGATTAGTTGCAAGGGCTGCTCACTTGAAGAGAGCCGGACATGGTGAATCACATATCATAGACAATAAAGCTTTGGAAGTGAAGAGCAAGTTAACCCAAATAAGAGATATGGCCAGTGTTAGAAAACTAAGGCTGCAAGACGCCTTGGAAGCACAAATGGTAAGTTAAATTGCTTTTGAAACGATCAGTGAATTACATATCACATGTTTTTTTTTGCAGTACTATGCAGAAGCAGATGAGGCATTGACTTGGTTGGCTGAAAAGAAACCAATTTTGAGTTCATCAGAAGTCGGTAAAGATGAAGAATCCACTCAGTCGTTGCAAAGAAAGTTGGAGGCCTTGAATTGTGAAATTAATGCATTTGAGAAAATGGTTGAAAAATTGTCCGCTACTGCAATTAGTCTCATTGATAGGCAGCATTATGACTCGGAAAATGTGGCAGCTAAACAGGTAAATTTTGTTACTGTTTCTAGTAATGGGAGTGTATTTAGATCATTATTTTGTATAATTAATTGTCAGGTTGTCTGGAAAGTAATTTAGTTTATTTATGAGAATGAACGAGGACTTTCTTATAGTGACGAAATGTTTTATCGAATTACATTTTGTCCAATATCTTTTGGCAACTTTCTGTAACCATATTAACAATCTTTTGTTTTATTGCTGGCAAAAACTAAACATTTTGTAGGAATTAAATCAAGTATTAAAAGATGTAAGACCTGGACAATTATTTTGGTGGAACACACCTTTTCTATTGATCGATTCTGGCTTTTTTTGTTTAAATGTTTAATTCAAAATGCTGACAGTTCTCTTCAGAACTGATTATTGTTTTTTCTGGAAGAATTTAAAACTCACAATTCCCATGAATTTGAGATTAATACTAATTGCTCAGCAATTTCATGAGTAACTGATTTGTTTCTTGCGCGTTTACCATATTTGTTATGGCATCAACCAAAATTGTAGAGTAGAATCAATAATTTTTTTTTCACAAGCAAGCCTTAATATATATCGCTGTCAAAATATATCATGACTATTCAGCTTAAGTATGAAGTTGACTGAGAAAAAGGACAATTATTTCTGTATTGGAAAAAACTAGATTATTTTCTGAACAACCCAATAGTTTTGCCAGTCTTGAATGGAAGAATATTTTTAATTTTTTGATGTTATTGTCCAAAGCAGAGGCTAGATGTGAAAAATATTTAAGTATTTTTTCTAGAATGGGATAGAAATTAGGATTCCTATTTTATACAAGTCGGATGCCAAAATGCGTAAGGACATTGATTACCATGGAATAGCACATCACGCGATAGAATGCCAACTGCTGATTTTGCTTTAGAAGCTTTTACAACTATTCAATATTTTAAATTATATAATGCAGTTGTTATTGCCAAATCTTAATAATTTTGGAGTTTGACAAAAGCACAACTCATTAACAAATGCAAATCAGAAAAGATTTTGCTTCACAATTGGCTGTTCGAACATTTTTTGTCTACAGAAAGTTTGCATTTAAAAATGAATTTTTGCTAAAATGCCTTAGTAGTAAGTTTCGAGTAAATTTATCTTTGCTCATATTCCTTGAAATAAATCCGTCAAGGTCTTTTCACTGTAATGTACAGCATGTTAATAAATGTTTTCATTTCACCACATGAAATTAGATTTAGAGTAACATTGGTATTTGCGTTTACTATACTCATAATATATAAATCTTTGCTCTTCCATCAATCCAAGCAAATATGTTTTTTGTGCTTATATACGCTAGAAGAACAAAAAAAAGGTTATCTGAACATTAATTTGTTAAGAGTTCCTAACCACCCTTACAACTGCACTGTCATTACTGGAATCAAAGATCTCATTTATTATTTCACAAAAAACTCTTTCGTGTTTACTCTTTTTACAATTAAGTAATCATTTAAAAATATTTCCTAAAATCAAAATACAACTTGCATAAAATGAAAAACTAACACATTAAACTAAATATTACAGCAAAAACTTAAAATTATCTATATATTAAGTGTTAGTGGGATAATAAGAATAAATGCTAATGATAGCTAAGACAAGTAATTTATTATTCTAGGGAGAAATTGAGGTCAATTTCAAAGACATTCAACGCCTGTTATCTGAAAGAGAATTGAAACTCTCTGAAGCTCTAGCCTACTTTGGCTTCATAAGGGAATGCAATGAAGTTCAAGAATGGATGACGGAACAACAAACAAAAGCAGCCTCTGAAGATTACGGCACAGATGTAGAACACGTAGAATTGCTTACGCAAGCATTTGAGACTTTCTTGGCCAGTCTGACCAACAGTGAACAAAGAGTACAAAGCTGTATTGAAAGCGGCAAACGTCTAATAGCTGCCAGCAGCTCATACACCCCCAAAATTGAAGATCGCGTGGCAGATGTAAAGTCACAATGGGATGACCTCATGGAATTGGCTCATGCTAGGCAGGAAGCTTTGGCTGGTGCTAAGCAAGTTCATATGTTTGATCGGACTGCTGACGAGACAATCGCATGGATTGTGGAAAAGGAGGCAGTTTTATCAATTGATTATTTTGGAAACGATTTGGAAAGTATACAAGCTTTGGTGAGGAAACATGCGGCTATTGAAACCGAATTGCTAGCAGTTAAAGAGCAAGTTGAATCTGTGGAGCAGGAAGCTGCCCGATTAATAGAGGAATTCCCTGATGCTGAGGAACACATTGAAGTTAAAAGGGAAGATACGGTAGCTGCTTGGGAAGAGCTCCAACACCATGCTCAAATTAGAAAGCAAAATCTTCAACAAACGGAGCATTTACAAACTTATTTCGATCAGTACCAAGATTTACTGGCTTGGTCTAATGAAATGCTAGCTAAAGTTACATCACCCGACTTACCTCAAGACGTATCTGGGTCTGAGCTACTTATAGAAAAGCATAAAGAACTGAAGGTTGAAATAGATGCCCGGTCCAATATTTTTGAACAGTTTTATATTGCCGGTCATCATTTAATTCAAAATGGGCACTTCATGTCGCAGGACATCAGCGATAAAATACGTAACTTACAATCTAGGATGGAAACATTAGTGCGAACTTGGCAGAATAGAAGTAATTTATATGATCAGAACTTGGACGTTCAATTGTTTAAACATGAGGCAAATCAATTAGAAAACTGGATTGTAGTGCGAGAGAATAATTTGAAAGATGGAAAAACAGGAGAGACCATAATGCAAGTTGAGGAGCTTATTAGAAAACATGATGATTTTGAAAAAACTATTGTGGCGCAAGAAGAAAAGTTTGCTGCTTTGAAACGCATTACCATGGTAGAAGAAGCTTTTATATTATTAAAGGAAAGAGAAGCTCGGGAACGACAAGAAGAGCGAGAGCGTATAGAAAGAGAGAGGCTGGAACAAAGGAAGAAGGTTGAAATGCAACGAATCACAGAATTGAGAAAACAGGAACAAAGGGATCGGCCCGAAGAAATTCCCAAACCAGAAGAGAGAGTTAATGGTACAACACCTTATCCAGATGCTCCTAAAGATGGTAACGGTACTTCCTTGACTAAGTCAAACTCCGTGGCTCATATGTTTGGAGATAGGATCCGTGGTCGTGGTGATGCAAGTGTAAAACGAGCAGAGAGTATGAAAGTTGGACCAAACAAACCTAAGAGGACTCCTTCCTTTACCACAAGGCGAAGAGGTTCATTAAGAAGTAAGCATTTTGTTGGTTTCATTAATAAATTATTTCACTAACATTTTTCTTCAGAATCACCAGAAAGAGAATTGCCACCTGTGGAAATACAGTCGTTCTTAGAAAGAAAGCAAGTGTTGACAGCAGGATTAAAGAGAGCTTCCAACCGAGCTTGGAAAAATGTTTACACAGTACTATGCGGTCAATTATTATGCTTCTTCAAAAATAAAGAAGACTTCATGTTGAGTAAAGCTTTGTGCCCTCCAATTGGTATCCATAATTCCTTGTGTTCAATCGCAGATGATTATTACAAGCGCAAACATACATTCAGATTAGTTAACCCAGATAAGTCAGAATTCTTGTTTTCATGTAATACCAACGAGGAAATGCAAGATTGGGTAAAGAAAATTTCATTTAGGGCTAGATTGCCACCAAGCCAACAGTTGTTAAACTTGGAAATCCCAAAAGTGAGTTTTGATTGAAAGACACATTTGAATTTTTCATAAATTTGTGAATTTCAGGATACTCATGAACTAGACCAAAGCTCCCAGTCGAGCAGAACATCAAGTCCAGATGTTGCTGATTCGGTTGTTTTAAGGCACGACCCGCAATTTGTTAATGGGAATTCCCAGCATCAAGGACATAGGCACACACTATCAGGTAAATATCGCAATTAAAAATGAATTTGTATACACTAGTACAAAAGGAATAGCACTCTATAATCGCAACTATTTATTTGAAGTAACGAAATTAATGGATAAGTCTATTCTTTTGCGCTAGAGCATACTAAGGCAGTAAGGTACAGTCCTTTATTAACTTTTGTAACATATTTTTATACATCAAATTTAACACATATTAGCAACATATAATGTATGCTTTTCTTAATTGCAAACTAATATAGGAGAGAGTCCACCACCTTTACCGATGAGTGAACCACCAAATAACTACACAGGCCGACATCGAACTTTAGACAACCGAAGAGAAGACCATGGTCAGTTTGCATGTGAATCACAAGTGTGATACTAATTTGTTAACATATTGCACTCATTTTCTTTTCTAATTCCTTTCAACCTTTTATTTTTATTTTGTTTTGGCCGAATGAAAACTGGAACGATTTCCTAGTTTTCATATTAAAAACGTTTTACTTTTCCTAAGCATTGGTTTTATGGCAAAGTTTGTTACATTCCATCCAATTTGTGATATGATTGTTCTGGTTTTCATCTAAAAGCCAATTATTTGCGGTGTTTGATCTTTGCAATGCATGTTCAAAGTTGACTACATGAATGTATATAGGCTGTGTGATCATTGACAGTTATTATTTTAGGTAATGACACCAACTTACGTTCAGATTGGGGGTCTCCTACATCTTCAATTCAAAGGCCGTCATCGATGCAGCCTGCACCAACAGATCACAAAAAATCATCACGAATAATGGATTTATTTAGAAAGAAAAGACACCCAACATCGCAAATGTAATATATTCAATTATGAAATGCATTTATTTTAAATATATTTTATTTTTTACTAGTTTTGTAGTACCAAAAGTATTGTTGTATTCTAATTATGTTGTAAACTAAATCCACTTTGTATATACATTTACTATAGGCTAATGATTAGTGTAATTAATAATATATTCATACAAAGAACCAAATAATTTTGTTGCAATTGATTATGAATAAAAAACGTATAATAAAATGTTTTAATTCATTACTAATCATTAGGTGCATAGATGAGATCATCTTAATACTAATATTTCACATTACACACATTATTGACTTTGGTAGTGTATAATTAACTGTAAGTCAGATTCATAGCAAACTCTGAAAGTTGTTGTAACCTTTATTTTATAATATGAAACACTATTATTAAATTATTTTTTAAAACAAGCATATGAAAATAACCTGTCAATGAAACATGTTTTTGTGCATTTTTCTTATTTTTTAAAGAAAATAATCAAACTAACTGCATTACTTCATTTTTCATTAGTCCCTAGGGGCAGGTTTCGGAGGATGACTGTAGTTAAAGTAAATCAATCCAGATATTTTAGAGATCACAATTGACCCTATCAAAGCGGCTACTCCAAGAATCAAGTGAGCATTATATTTACGTTGGTGTGCATCATACTCAGTTTGCCAGCAACCTGATGGTGAAGGCATGTCGTTATATGTAGCGAATTTAGTCTTGCGGGGGTCTAAAATGGTGTAGTTTCTCTTTGGAACTGTCAATAAAAGAAATATCTTTTTAATAAACATTAAAGGTATAATACATCATTTAATATCAAATAAATTATTTTTTGCTTTTGTGGTATTTTTAAGTATAAATAATTGTTTCCTTGAAGATGTATTGTATTGTACATACATTAGAGTCGATTTGTCTAAATTTCTAGATTTATATAAAAACTACTAATATAGATTTGACTTTAAAAGCAATCTCGTGGGAAATAAATATCAGCGTACATAACATAATTATTAATAGATCAGCTGTAGTTCTTAATTATAGTTTTAAGTCAGTTGTTGCAAACTTCACCTGTCATTATTTACTTTTGTTTCACATAGACATGTTGAAAACAATAAATGCATATACATGCGGAAGCAGTAGCATCTCCTGCTAAGATACCACCCAAAAAGTATGCCAACTGCTGTAGCTATACGAACCATCTCCCAAATTTACAAAAATAAAGCACTATTCTTACATGTAATAACAGTCCAACTTACAAAACTTGCAGAAGGGTAAAATCTGTACTTTTGATGAGTATAGACCTGTACTCGCCAAATGCCAGTCACACAGCACAGCGTTTTATGTTTATACCTCCTTAAAATATGATTAATGCAAAAAGAGAACTAACTCATTCTCTGTAGACTGTCCTGGCCTCTGGAAGCAAACTCCAGGATGGCAAAGGACGCTAAGGATCTGCAGAGATAAAACTACTACCAATTATATTTAACTGCACATCTCTCTCGAATCGAGTAAGTCTACAAGAGCTTGAGCAATTAGTCGAACAGATCAAGTGGGACATCATAAGACTTGATGAAATATGAGGGAGAAATGAATCCTTATAAAGTTTAAATAAGGCCATCTACTGTATCACGGAGGTTCAGACATGGGATGAACTAGTGGAGTAGGATTTTTGATAAACAAAAAAAATAAACATTGCTGTTCACATATAAAAGTACTCTGAAATCGAAGGATCAAAAATGTAGAAACCATAGTTTCAGGATTAACAAAATCAAAATGTTAGAATGTTGATAATAAAAAGAGACTATTCATGTTTACTCTGCGACTCAAATATTCAAACGTTCATAATGCTATCATAACAAATAGTATGGTTAAACACTTATTAGATATGAAATTTAAGGGAATGTGCTTAAATCCAAATATCATGGAGAGAACATATGTGGCGATGCAAAAGAAATAAAAGCAAATAAAGCTGGTTTATACTTTAAAGTAAGCAAAACATTTATTTGTGAATGCACCCACGAATCAAACTATTTTTTAACATGCTTACAAAATCTCAGAAAAAATTCAACTCAACAGTTTAGCTGAATTATTTTTAAACTTGTTTTAAGAACTCAGTTATTTAATTTAATGATAATTCGCATCCACAAATTGCTACAACACAACATTACTTGAAACATTTTCAATTATGATGTAGAAATGTTATAGGTAAGTTCTGATTTTTAACCTTTACGAATAACAATGAAAATGTATTGCAAAAATTAATGAAAATCTAATCACCTTCTTTTGGTACAGATTCAAGAAAAAATTGAAATTAAATACTATAGTACTCAAGAATAATCTTTAAAAAACCAAGGCTTAATCATTATAATCAATCGTAATCCTGCAAAATTTCTGATAACCAATGTAAAATACAAATTATGATAATTCTTAAATCTACTAATCATCAATACTTGCCCATCACTCTGTATATAACTTTGTAAATATTGGTTTAAAAATGATACTACTTTCTTTTGCAGATATTAAATGTGCGTGAATTTATTCCATCCTCAGTCGCAACTTTTATTATTTTTCAGTCTAATTTTCTGAAGAAATTAGATGTTCATAAAAAATTCCATTTTGCTTATAATTCTTTTTACATCTAGTCCAATTTAGGTTTTTGAGTTGTCAGTCTTGTTTCGACTTTTGAAAAAATTGCATGCTGGAAAAATTCCATTCTTACTGGTAAATGTTCTTATCTTAAATCTAGCTTCGGCTTTAGCAGAGGCCACGTGTTTGATTTTGTTCTCTCCTCGTTCGTACTTGTGTTATTTTCAATTTTGGCTTGGCCAGTTTAGAAGTTAGATGTCATTAAAATTTCATCTGCAATCTTGTTTATTTGTTTGGTATAATGATTTCTTTCTTAGAATTGTTGTTAAAGAGTGTAAAAAGTCTGATCAGCTGTATTGGAATTATATAGATAAATATTTTTCATTCTCGTATTACTAGACGAAGTATAGTAAAGGGAAGGTATTGGGATCATGAAAAAATTCGACTCCGAGATTTTGACGAATCTCCACGTTTTGAGTGCCCCTGCATCCATTTTGAGCATTTTCGGCATGTTGTCTGTGTGTGTGTATGTAAACACGATAGCAGTCAGACCGTTTTGAGGTGGAGCGGTGAAATTTGGTATACAGCTATTATCGCAAAAACTTAAATCTGTATCAACTTTTGAGAAATGTAGGACCACCGGAAGTACTCGTTTACCTACACAGTTTTGAAATTTTTTCAAGTAGATAAGTCTTTAAAATTAAGCTATCCGATTGAAATTTCGTGCACATCTTAATTATCACAAAAAAAACTCGCAGATACATATTTTTAACATGATCGGAGCACCGGAAGTGCTATTTTTATAATTTCAAAAATTCCAATTTTAGTAGACTTTCGAATAAAATATTTTACAAAAACATTATGAAAATACCTAACATGGAAAGTATAGCAATAACTAATAGTTCCGTGTAAATTTGAAAACTGGAAGTGGGACTTTACTGTCATAAAGTTCATTTTTTAGTTATGAATTTATATTCTAAAATTGGACCCTTACTTTAGTTATGAATTCATATTTTAAAATTCAAGCTTTCGCAAAAGGTATGTACAAGCGCTCCCTATTGCAGACTTGTTAAGAGTATAGTTTTAAACACAAAGTATTCTACATTACATAAAGAAATATTAAAAATATTCCAGTGATATATATGTACTGAAAAAGAATTGAATGTTTCTTATGATTATGATTAATGTGTTAAATATAGACATTGACGTTAGTGTTAATTATGAATTTTAAAACTTTTACTTTTAGTTTTGAAGCACAGGTAAGTGTTTGTAGTTTTATTATTATTAATTGCAGGTACTGTTAAGTCGTACATATATTTATACGGGAATATTGAGTGGAGGCACACCAGATTTTTTAGTATAATTTAACAGTAACATCACTTTGAAAGAAACAACATATCCTTTTTTTCATACAGTTGCCAACTGCATATGATTTTTGGATGAGTACAGATTTTGGTTGTATTGAAAGAAAGTTTCATCCAATTACGGAATCCCCTTCTCTTTTTGGAAGCCACAATTTATCTTCTAAACGTGCCATTCTGGGATGGGCGCTAGGGTCATAACGTATTTCGAAGCCATATACCCTTGCTAGAAGGCCTATTGGATGAGGAAATTGTTGCTATATTGCAAGATTGGCCATTTATCTACTAACCCACACCTTTCATTTTTCTCAAAGTTTAAAGTTCATAAAGAAATTCAGCTAAATGGACGCAGTAGCAGTACTGGAGCACAGACATGCTGTTCTTTTATGAACAATTGATTATAATATCAAGTCAAGAATTTTTATAAATTCTTATGTTCAGTTGGAGTTTTATTAATGTTATCGGACTTCATTCTTTATAAGAAGCATGTTTTTCTATATTTAATTATTTATGCTTTGAATACGTCTTATAATTAGTATTTTTTACAAATATTGTATATTCTTTGCTAGTTGTTGGTGTTCATTAGTGAGAAAGAGGATATATCATTCATCAGCTGTATGGGGAACTCGGACATATCAAAAATCAACCTCAGAACCAAAACACTCTTCTTGAGCGGTCGGTGAATATTTCTTGGCATTTATTCTAAAAAGCCTCTTTAGTCTGATTGCCCAAAAGGAACAAAGAGGAATCACTAACCTTTGAGCTGAGTCAATTTTATTAACTGGTCGGTGCAAATTTCTGAGTTTTGTGCTAAGAATTGTGTTTAAAGTCTAATTGTCCGAAAAGGAGAAAAAGGAATTAGTATCCTTAGTGCTCAACTACTCTTCTTAACTGATGGGTGAATATTTGTTGCATTCATGCTTAGAAGTATGTTTAAAGTCTGATTGCCCAAAAGGAAGGAACAAGTTTTGTCACTCATAAGATGAACTAGACGCTTGGTTATCTCAAGCATTCTTTTTGAGTGATTGGCATTCAATCTACGTTTTCATTTAATATTTTTAAGTGACGATTCAACAATTTCTTAGTTAAATCAAACAATACATATTTACATTTTTTCCTTACTTAGATTTTAAAGAGTGTTAATCACATTCAGAATCAAAGATGGACATTTTTTCACATATATTCCATATTCAAGATATACTTCAGTAATTCCACCTTCCCTCGCTGAATCATTCATAAATGTTTTAATAAAATTTGGCCAGTTTTTTGGAGTATCATAATTAAAAGCGTGCCAATTGAAAATTTTTGAAGCTCTAAACAATCCTTTAAAAATGAGTACTTATGATAATACCTGAACAATGAAAATGGAATGAACATTGAAGCTAGATTTAGTAGGTCCTAGTATAGCGACTGACATGTAGGAATTTGCTAACCCAATATTTAGTAGTATAGAACCATTTCCTTTAAGACTAATAATGAATTTTTCTGCTAGTATAAGCTTTCAATAGTTTTAGTAAAATTTTACTGGACTCCAATTTAAAATAGACTTGGTCATAAAATATAGTCATAATCCAATATCGATTTATAAATAAGACACAAGATATTCATATCACATTCCCACTATGCATAACAAACAGCTTATGTACCATTTACACTATTTTCAGTTTAAAGATTACATTGTAAGTTTATTATACTGTTTAAAGGATGGATTCTTTCCAAAACTAAACTTAAGAAAATATTTCGTACTTTATAACAAGTGGAGGAGCGGCTGTATCAGCATGTTGTCAATATGCAAAAATTTTGATAGCTCTTATTTTTATTCAAGAGGTAGTGCTGCCATGTGCGTCTATTTTAACGTAGACAGTCTTTATTTACAGATCTAGTAAACATAAAAAATATGATTTTGCTTATAAGTGTTGTTTACATACATATCTGCATACAGAGAAGGCGTGCCGAGACAACGCAAGAACACTTGACGATTCATCATGTCGAGGTAAAATTTGTTCATGTTCATAAATCCTTCTTTATACTTCATACAATGTACAGAAAAGTAAAAATCGCTAACAACTTTTTTCTCAACCCAATAATGCATGTCACAAAAGACCAATGTGACCAATTATGCCTCGAAATAATAGCATTAGATAGCACAGTAAGAATATTCGGGAATAGCAGTGAAAGGAATAATGTATAATTGTTTATTAAATTATATCGTTATATCATAATCAACATTACGAAAATAAATAAAAATAAAAGGTATAAAGAACATGCCGATGTGTATTTTACATATTTATTTTAAAAACTAAATAATAGGACTATACACGTTTACTTCGTTCTACATTAGTCCCTAGGAGCAGGGTTTTCAGGATGATTGTAGTTCAAATAAAGCAGCCCGGATCCTTTAGCGACTACAATTGAACCGACCAAAGCGGAGATCCCAAGGATTAAATGGGCGTTGTATTTACGTTGATTGGCATCGTACTGAGTTTGCCAACTACCCGAAGGAGAAGGCAAGTCGTTATAAGTAGCGACTTTAGTGTTTTGTGGATATAAACTGCTGTAGTTTCTCTTTGGAACTGTCAAGTAAAGAAAAATATCCTTTAGGTTAAGGCCTATTATGTAACACATTTTAATCACCAATTTGATGGATTAGGCATGCAACTAAAGGATATGCGGAGACAATGCGGCCGGTTCATGGTAAATTGGAATCTGTTAAAACCTTATAGGACAAATTCATGGGTAGGAATGTGGTTAAGATTAAAAAGGTAGGAATAAATAGTAAATATGGGTGTCAAACTATAAATTGTTAAGTTACCTGCAGTCTTTGTAACCAAATTCTTCAATATTTTTGTCGTCTGCATTTTTGCAATATGATAGGATTAGGTCAACCCTTGAGCTTCGAAATATATATTACGCAAAGGTGGAAAATGGAATGCAAATGGACAAACACTACCAACGTAAGCGAAACAAATGACGGCTTGAGTTGGCGGGCTATTTGAACAATTTACATTTCATTGGCTTGTGCAAACTGAACATCGAAGTCAAAGGATATATTGATTTTTTTACATTTCCGTACTTGCAAAGTATAATAAAGGAAAAATATTGCGATCATGATTAAATTCAACCACGAGAGGTTTTGTGGGCCACTGAATTGATTTTACCCATTTTTGGAAGCCGTCTGTTGGTAAATGTATACACGTTTGTGGTTAGGCCATTTGTTTTAGACAGTTTCAGATAATGAAATTTAGCATATGGCTTTTATAGCAAATTTAATGTATTGACATGTAGGACCTCTTAATGGTTTTCAAATAAATTACGCCATCAAAATATGAAATTGATTTTAGTACACATCTTAAATGCCGCTTCAATTGATATATGCAAAATTTTAACATGATAGGAGCACCGTAAATTTGAAAACCGTAAGTGGGACATTACCGACATAAATTTCATTTTTAGTTATAAATTCACATTTTAAAATTCAAGGCTTCACAAAGGGTTTTTACAAGCGTTCCATATTGCAGACAAGTTAAGAGTATATATGTGTGTGTGTACTGTAAAAGAATTGAATATTCCTTATGAATATATTAATGGGTTGAATATAGACATTGAAGCTAATGTTAATAATAAATATTTAAACGTTTGCTTTTATTTTTGAAGTACATGTAAGTGTTTGTAGTTTTGTTGTTATTATTAATCGCAGGTACATTTATGTAGTATATATATATTTATACGGAAATGTTGAATGGTGACACTCCAAATTATTATAAATAATTTGAACACGTTTAATTTCTTCACACAATTTTATTGTGTTTCAAAAATGCACACAAAAGAGTTTAAACATGGTTGGGAGGTGAAAATGTTGAAAACTTTGTAAGAAAGAGCTGTTGGCACCGGTTCTGAAAAGCCTGGTAATCGATGGCCTTCTAGAAACACGAAATGAAGCGAGGTATTACACTCAGGGCTACATTGTTGACATAGTAATAATGATTGTTTGAAGACATTCCACGACGGTTCAAGAGGTGATGAGATCAGCCATGACCATTGTAGAGGGATGGTGTAGAATAAAGAGGCAATAAGTGAATCTGTCCAAAACAGTAAAATGCTAACCCATGCACATAGAGTTTGGGCGTCATGAAAAATACAAAACTACAATGGAAAAAATACCGGGAGAATATAGTGAGGAAAGCCAGTATTGTCCTGTGGACATGTAGGAGAACAGTGAAGAACTGAAGGATGGACCTGGAGAAATTTCTATGGGTATATTATATTCTGGTAATTCCAGTAAAAAGGTATGGGAAGTTGGTATTGTAGGCCAGGACAGAGTAGAGGGTCACCTGAATTCTAAAAAGCCTGCTTGCATTCGGGTGCTCTTAAGATCATGCCCATATTGGTAATGAGTCCTCTTCTGCTGCTGAGTGTGGTGGTGGAGGGAGAAGCGATTAAAGGAGTTACAAAGGCTCATAACGAGAAGTAACAGGTAGGCAGACAAGACATGCGATATGCTGGTATCCTGAGAAAAATTAATAACAAATGCAGTATGGGCTTGGTAAGATGTAACAGAACCCAAGTATTACTTCAGTAATACCTTTTAAATATTACCATTTGATAAGGAAATATGGGTAAGAGGTATACTACCAATCTCCAATGTAGGCATGTTGTCATATAAAGATGGTTCCAAATCAGCAAATGGCTGTGAAGCAGGGATTTACTCTATTACACTGAACGCCTTATGAATACATTACCCACTGGAGAAAAATGCTATGGTGATGCAGGCTGAAATTATAAGTACTTTAGTAAGCACATGTGAAAATGTCCTTTTTGTGAACAAGACAATCTACATCTGCACTAACAATCAGGCAGCCTTTAAGGCAAGAAGTTAATTTCAAGATTGATAAAAAATGTAAAAAACTGCTCAATGATCTGGACGTGCACAACAATCTAATACTATTATAGGTACCAGGTCATAAGAGCATTGAAAGTAATGAAACATTGGACAAACTAGCCAAGAAATACTCAATTCAAAAATATATCAAACTGGAACTAGCCCAGGGAGTTCAAAAAGCCGGGGTTAAAATTCTTATTGGTGAACAGTTCCGAAAGAAATCAATTGAAAGTAATGACGCAAACAAAGAAATTCCTGAGCAAACCATCCGACGACACAAGTAACCAATTGCTTACAATGAAGAGGAGGCTCAAAATTGTAATGGCAATCCTTACAAGAAACATTATTTTAGGGAAACATCTCCACACAATGGGTCAAACGAGTCCACAATGTAAAAAATACGGAGAAAAGGAGAAAATTCTGGTGTACAACTGCCTTGTCTTGGTTGCAGCAAGACAATGACTCAATGAGCTGACACAAGATGGAGTTAAAGAGTTTCCTATAAAGGGCTCAATCGTATTTCTAGAGGGAACAGGACTACCAGCAATAGCCTAGCTATAGGAGGTTACGGTAAAAAAAAACAGACCTAATTGCCAATAAAGTGTTCTTGCCTGGAATTATTTACATTACATGTATTTTTACACTTACATGTATTTATGGCAAAGAGAGAAAGGTGACTTTAATCTACGATATATTATTTTTGGTTACTTTATTGTACTTTGCAATTAACATAGAAATTAGGCTTTTATCACAAATACTGTTACAAAAACTAATTTGCCAAGTAGCTTGACAAATAGATATCAAAAAGTAGAATAATTTAGTTAAAACTAAAAAAAAAACACTTTATGAAGGGATTGTTTGTCATTTGTACAGTAACCAATAAAAAAATTCCGTGCTCTTATAGTAGCTTATACAAATTTTTATTATCCTATCTAAAAAATTCTAGGTAGTTGTTTAAAAATCACATTTATAAATTATAATTTATTAATTTTACTGCTTACATTGTTTAATCAAGGATCTACAATTTACAGTCTTTTAGCACTACTTGTTTCAACAATAGTAGCCATTTAGGGAAAATATGTTGTGCTTTAACATGTATAACAATTATTAGTTAGCAGTTTGATGATATAACGGTACCTTTACCATTAGGAATTAGTAATAATTAAAATCTAAAAATTTCGACAGACAAAGAACGAAATGCAAAACAATTATTACTTAAACATTTAAAATAAAAACTTAAAAAAGTGAAAAAGTTAACATTACATAAATAATAATATATGATATAAAAAGTGATGTAAAATACAGAATATTAAAATCTTATGCCAATTTTTAAAAAAGAAACACATACAATATACCTTAATTTAATTTTATCCTAACTTTAAGATCTTCCATTCTTTGTTTAATCCTTCGTTTCATTTCTTGATATCTGAAATACAATGAAAATAAATTGTAAGTAGTTAAATTCCTGGCCTCAAAAGAATTTGCTACATACTTTTCTCTTACTCTTCCAACTTCACGTTCTTCTTGTCCATAATATTGATTTAAAATAGCTCTACATTCAGCAAGCGATAGATTTAAAAACTGTGCTACTTCACAGCTAACTTCTTTAGTTGAATGGCTGTCCATTAGGAATAAGCGAACTATGTCTTCATGGGGTCCTAGCAGTACCCTAGTAAGTAAAGGATACTCATCGTCCCGTAATTTTCGTTGTTCTGAAATAAATGAAGTTAAAAAAAATATTTCCTTGCTCAACAACAGAATTACCTCCATTATCTCGCACAACAAACAAAGCAAAATTCTTAGAATCACTATCGACTTTATACTTCTCCAACATAAGATTAATTACTTCTTGTGTATTGACTAGAGATGTTACCCATACACTCATTTGGCTTCCATGTGGTGGAGTAAAGAAGCTTGTTTCTCTATCATAGAAATGCCCGTTTATCGAGCACCTGCGCTTGATTTTTGTTCGTGACAATCTTTTGCCAGGTCGGCGTTTTATTGCTGTTGATCCCGTCTTTTTACGTAGAACCACTTCATCGCTAGTGTCAGCATTTGAACATTCAGAGCTGGACATGGAAACTTGATCGAATTCTGGAGATTGTGGATGTCTAACTCTTTCCAAACAATCCGGTCCAGACATCGATCTATTCAAGTGATTACTTACTTCTATCCAACTATCGTCTTTACTATGTGATTTCATAGACGAAGTTTCTTTCCCACTTTCATTACCATTGCTCGAGTCTACTACACCATTTGAGATATTTTTATTCGATATGCTACAATTTAAAGCAAAACCACAATCACTAACACATTTTTCAAAAATATGTGATAACTTAAAATCTTAATGTCTATTTAGTTTGAATTTAATTAAAACTTAAGTTGTGAAGCATAGACAATTTCAACATAAGAAAATACTTACGGTGATTCTAAACTGTCTTGCTTCATAGAACCATTACTAGATATTGTAGAACTAGTGCTATCTATACTGCTCTGAGAAGGCAAGGGAACAGGCATTGTTTGATATAGCTTGTCTGAATCATCAACCTTCCTCTCAACTTGCAAAAGCTCATCTAACTCGTCCCACTCCATATTCTTAATATCTAATTTTGGCGGCAAAGTTAAACTTTTAGGCAGAATATCATTATTTGGCGAAGTGGGGCTGTTAATAATCGAATCGGAAACATCAGCGCTGGTATTGTCACCACTTGATGTAGTTGCATCTTCAACTGTACCAATTATGCCTTCAAGCGAATCTGTCGAAATATCATTGCTGCTACTATCTCTAGAAATATCCTGTACTTCCTCATCTGAGTCATAGTCACTGCTCATTCGATATGAATTTCGTTTTCGTACAGTTACGACAGTCCGTTGATCATCATTTTCTTTTAAATGAATTACACCCTGTACTCCCCAGTGTATTCTTAAAGAACCTTCCAATATCAGTCTTCCATTTACTTCCCTGCTTTTAATTTCGGCACTTTTTCCATCATAAAACTGATTGTACAACTGAAACATTGTCCATATTAAGAATTTGTTACAACATATTAATTTAATACCGTACCTTTAATTTTGATTCTAAATGAGACCTAGGCAATTGTGGCCCATTACTGCTTTTTGGCGACTCTTTTTGTTGGCCAAAACTTTTGTGGGATTCTACCCTTGTTCCATGTCCAAACAATTGGGGTCCAAATAAGGCCCCATAACAAGGCACATGACAGTAAGGAACACCCTTATGCTCGGCATGTTGACCTGGATTCAACCTTTTACCACATTCTTCACACCGTAAACATTCTGGATGCCAATCATAACCTAGAGACTGCTTTCGTTCAGCTGTGAACAAATTGTTTAATGATAAGTCAAAAAAAGACTTTGTTTCATGAAATTAACCATGTTTTTAATTACCCAGACTGAATAGCTTATGTAACCAATTATAAAACTGTTGCATGTTAAAACAATTTTGCAGGTTTTTAAACTCATTCTCTATTGTTACTTATATAAAATTATGATAAAATAGCCACATTATAATGTGGTATTTTTTTATACTTATCAATCATACTGAGAATTTGACTTTATTATCATTATTATGCAACCACAAAATAAAATTTTAATATATGTATATTTGATTGTATATGTTACAACTTCTAAGTGATAGCAATCAGAAACATGTTGAGTTAATTATCGAATTAATTCATTTTTAAGTTTTCAATAATCTGCTGCGCTACCATCTAGCCTTTGTGTCACTGTTAATGCCACTAAAAAGTTGCTATTATACATATATTTAATCATAAAAGAAATTTAATACACAACTTTAGCATATCAATGTAATTTATTTATATTTCAGTGATTATGTGAACATAACTTATTATTGTAAAATAAGAATCACCTGACATATAGTTTTAAAGGAAAGAGTGGAACTTATGTTGTTTGATTCCTAAGCTAAATTACTTTAAATTTTTAATCCCATGCTTAAGATATTGTTAAAAAGTTATGAACATTATCCTAAGGTTTTATGTTTGATTCTTGTGTAATTTTTTTGCATTTATTTTCAAATTTTACTCTTTGAAGACAGTTGTTTTAAATTATGAAATTTAAATTAACACAGAAAAATATTAAAAAGTCAGGAACAAAGCTCTGGGCCTCAAAAAACCTATTTTTACTTGGTGTTCAAGAGTTATTAGCATATAAATTCATCGCGCAAAATCTTCAGAGAAGATGTGAAATGCTATTCAACTGTTTTGAATCATCAGCTTATCATTTTCAGAGAACAAGGTTAATACGGTCAGATCGAAGTTATTTTAATCATGATTCCTGAGTAAATTTAAACTGAGCATTTTGTTTGCAACTTTCGAGTTTTGTTTTTAAATTCCAAGTCCAAATCTGTAGGGCAGAGAGTGATAAACACAGCTCTGACTTTTTTTAAACCTTATTCGAGTTAGCAGTGAATATAGAGTTCAAATTTTGCAAAGAAGGTTAAATAGTGAAGATGGTTTTTATGTGTATTTGCACTCGTTATAGTTAATTGACTTTAAATTGTGAACTGTATTTCTAGATTCTTCAGTAAGCTAATTTGAAATTTTAGGATTGAAATCTACAGAAAAAAAGTGAAGAGAAGAGGATACAAACTATGACTTTATTTACTTGGGAATGTTGAGTTGATTGTTTTTGAATTCCAAAACAAAATTCTCTGAGGAGAAGAAACTGAAGGAGAAAGTTTCAAATATTTAATACCTTTTATACCTAAGTTTATGAATCCAGAGTTTAGATAGAAAAGTTAATAGTAAAATCCCAAGCTTCGAGTTTATTTTTGTTAAGACTCTTGAGATAGTTTATTTGAAATTTTGCAGGATTAAGTAGAAAAGTAGCAAGCAAGTTTTGATATTCACTTTTATTCTGGATTTCCCTAAATATTTTAAGCAAATACTTAGCCCTAAACAGATAAGCAGCGCCATCAGTTTATTTATATAGTCTCATATATTTATGAAAAAATGTAAGAAAAACAAATATTGATAGCTCCAACTCGACTTATGGTGTTTTAGTGAATTAAATAAACGAATATAATCAAAAATTTCCAAAGATCAGCGATGAGGTATTCAAATAAAGTTAAAATATTTATGAAATAAATCCCAGTAATTAAATATAATTTGGTGGTAGCGATGCATTAACAAAAGATGCTATTTAAACACCTTCAAAAATAGAAATTGTCTCTCGTCCAATAAAGGTACAAAACTTATGAAAGAAACAAGATTCTAATTATAATTTCTTGCACATGTACCTTATCTTAAATGTTAAGTGTATGCATTGCAAGCAAATATTAACATTTATATCATTATGCTTGGCACAAACCTTGAATGCAATACACGTAGGTGTGTAAAAGAATGGCCTCCGAAGTGCAACGTGCAAATGTTGGTAAAATTGCACAGAAATATTGCAAATTGGCCAAAGGAAGTATTTAATACGATATTTAACAAAGTAAATAAAACTGGTCGTGTTTGACATTAGAAAGAAAAATGTAACCTTTGACAATAATGTTTTCTCTTACCGAAATATACAGGTTTTCCACATTTATGGCACTTCCACATATTCACAGTGTGCAGCCTTGCTCAACACAATTAAACATAAATTGATAAACTAAAAACGAAATGTTTGTACACATTTTATCACAAAAGTACAAGAGACTCCATTGTTAATCAGATGATTTCATCGACAGTGCTGCTCAAACTTTTTTAGAAGTCATTGACTCAGTAGCATTGGTTGACTAACACTCAGGTTTGTTATAATGCATGAGTGTCAAAGTCAAAGTCAAAAGTATTTTATTCGATTTAAGTCGTACAAATTATATTTGCCTCCCCAATATGCTGGTTTGGCTTACAATTACTAGCTTATTTGGTCCTACAATTACCTGCTTTTCAGCTTTACATTGCATTTATTTTGTTTGTTGCGTTTTTCTATTTTAATTATTTTTTATGGGATATTTGTGTGTGCAGGAAAAATTATAAAAAAAAACCTGCATTCGTTGCTGAAAGACCTAGCGTTTACAATGCATGAGTGGATGGGTGAATTTTGTTTTATATTTTAATATACAATCGTGAGGGTGGAAGAACTGGCAGGTAGCACCAGTTTCACAAAGTGGCACAATATCTTGCATCTTTCTAGAGCCAGCTAATGACATAGAAGTGTTCAAGAATATTGTTGAAACCAGACCAACCATTTCAAGTCTGTGAGGTAGGATGAACAGGATAATCATCATTAAAATTATTTTGCAGATTCATTTTGTAATTTAACATGCTTAATAACGAAAGGAAAGTTTGTGTATAGTAAAGCTGCCATAATTTTATAGAAAATTTGTGCATGTTCGTGGTAATGAAGTGTATTTTGATGATATTGGGGCTCTTTTCAATTCAACAAACTATAGTAGTAGTGCATTATGGTTCCACAGTGGTTGTTTTGGAACCAACCTTACCAAACATATATAGTCTATTGTAACCCTCCATTAATTGAACTCTGGCTTAAATCGACATACTCGGGAGCAAACAAGTTGACTCAATTTGTAAGCTGTAATTTGGTACTATTATTGTAAAAATTGGCTTATTACTTTTTTATTAACACTACGTCAGTAGAAATGTAAGCAGAGATTGCATTGAATTTATCTATTATAGATATATTCCTTAAAAAACCAAATGTTCTACAAAGCACAGGTATTTGAAAAGTTATAAAATTTTGTTAAGTATTTCACTATCTAAGGAACCTGCCTCTGTGTTTATTAATCTATTTTCTGTTTAACTTTAAGTCATTGATAAATTAATTAAAAAATACAATGTTGATAGATGTGTTCCGTTTTGATACTAATGGTAATAAAGCACAGCTGTAATCGTCAAAGCATCTAGTTGGAAAATTTAAAGTTTCAAGCCGCTACTCATCCGGATTTAATGAAGATTCCCCAGTGAGCAAGACTTTAAACACACTTTTAAGTACGAGTACTATAAATATCCCCGATCACTCTCAGAGAGTGGTGCGACGCTGAAGTTGAAGCTGTAAACAAGAATCTTTCATAAAGCTACTGATTAGTTCCTATTTCCTAAGTTTTTCTTGCTATGATTTATCGTAGAAGTTCTTCCTCTTTCCTTATTGGACAAGACTTTCAGCACACTTTTAAGCACGATTGTTAGAAATATTCACTGACCAATCTCAGAGAGTGGGGTGTCTCTAGGGGTGCGGCTGTAAATGAGAATCTTCCTTAAAAGTACTTATAAGTAACAATTTCCCTTAAGTTTTGCATTCTTGCTATGATAAATTCTAAAAGCGTTTTTCTTGGCGTCGTACTTGAGGTTGTATAAAGAAAACTTCATTCATAATAATACATGATACTTACTTACACAATACGTCCATTACAAAATACATTAAAAACATAAGTATTTATACAGAAAACAACATACTTATATTTCATTATAAAAGAACGATTTGGTATAAAATGAATGCCATCAATATTGGTCAAAATTTAACATGCACACTTTGATTAACTAATAGAAGAGACTAAAATCCATGAAAATTTTGAATAGAAGACGTATTAAATACTAAAATATTCAAACATACGCCTTTAGTCGACTACAACTAATAACATGAATAGAGTTTTAAGAAAATATTTCAATTTATAAAACCAAATCAAACTAATCGAATTTCTTCTTCGGACGGTGCTTAAATGAAAGTAAAACAAATGATGAGCAAGGAAATAAAATAGAAGCACATCCGATTTCTCATACCAGTGAAACTGGATAAAAAATAAGTTTATTCTTGGTCCCAAATGGAAATACGCCGCATGTTATCTTCACAATGGTACCTGCAAAATTGAAAAAAGTGATGAGCAACGAAAGAATCTAGAAGCACCTCCGACTTACCTTACCATCCCAACTGGATAAGTTGATTCTTCGTACCAGATTTAAACCTCTAGAGCAGGGGTGGGCAAATACTTTAAAGCGCGGGCCAAAATGAAATTTTCAAAATGTCTCCCGGGCCGGAGGACTATACCGCATATGCTTTGCACAAGCGGATGTTTTGGATGGAGTTTTTTCCCTGCCAATTTTTTTTTGACAAAAACACTAAGTATCATTTCAATTTGAATAAAATATGTCACGTAATTTTTAAAGAAATATTTTTATAAATAAATGCCTATTAGATAAACCAGTCAATGAAACATTTTATTTTGTTACTTATTTATGTCTTAATGATACAAATTATTTTATATTGACACATAGTTATTACAATTTAACATTTATATTGCATTTCGTA
>JAWQRO010000427.1:0-39232 GCA_033557835.1 Helochares maculicollis
GAGGAACGTGTAACACATATATAAGTTTTGGGTGTTTGTTTCTACATTTTATATACATACGTAATATGTAATATAATATGTACTATACATTTATAATATATTATATAAATTGGTTAGTAACTTTATTGTGTATTTGGATGCATACGGAAAGACATTCCAAAAATGTTTAAATCAATTGAGTTAATTTTGTAAAGTTTGGACAGGAATACATTCACTGGAAGGCTTACAAGCGAATGAAGTTAGTCTAGAGAAAATAAAACGAGATTTTTCTTGTTTAATTCACGGCAAAAAACGCAGAAAATGGACACTTACAAAGTGTTGAGGGACAGGTTAACCAGAAAATATAAAATTTCAGTTTGCTTTCGGTATCGTATATGTTGTTCTGCAAATAGAATAGTACTTTTATAAAAGCAGACGAGCAGGGACCACTCAAACCATAAGTCTGCAAGGGTACAAAAGTGACCAAAGTGTTATTTTTGGTGGGGCCAGAATTTTGAAAGAACCATAGCAATAGCATAGTTGTTCTTAATATTGTCGTTTTAGACACAGATTTTCACTGCTTGCCTCCATAAAGGCAAGAGCACTTTTGATTGTAACTGAAAAGAAGAATGACCTTTACAAACAGAAGTAGATGCATCCAATCTATTGCTCTTCTATTAACAACATAACGTAAAAAAATACTCAAATCTTCCTCAATAGCAGCTCTTTGTGCTAGAATAGTGGCGATTTCATTACATATAATGTCAGAAGTTTTAGATTTATTTAGCTTTAACTTATTTTAGAACGAAGTCTAAACATATTTAGGTTCATCAATAATTAAAAATTTTCTTTTTTCTTGCACACAAGTCTTATTAATGACAAGAATTGCATCGGTGTGGATCGATGTTGATTCAAGAAGTCAGTAGCACCTCTGATACAATAAAAAGTCTTTGACTCAGCTCTGATAGTCAGGAATTATTGAAGGAATTTATCATCAACATCCAGTGATTGTACTTGAGCTGCCAGATTAGTTTCACAGTAAGTAGATGGAAATGTGAAACAGTGAGCACTCAGTAGTCATATGAAAAGAACATGAGAAGATGGTCAAGTCCTTGATGACCCTCCAATAAATGTTATGCATTTATCCTAAGTAACAGTTGGAATCTCCTTTGCCTGTCAAACTGGACTTATCATCTAGTTAATGATAGGGCCGTGTGTAACCTCAATTAAAGACTGGGAAACAAGAGATTCAATGGGCATCCCCTTAATTCCAGTCTGAATGTGAACTGGTGTCGATTGCATTACTCCAGTGTCCAGTCAAATCGCTCTACTTTGAACTTTATGAACAGGAAACAGAAATATTGCAGTAAATAAAACATCCGTAGTGGAATCCATCCAGTATCACTCCTATTTAAACCGTCAAAAAAGGGATGGGCATTAACCAATTTTTAGCCATTATGCTTCACTGAGCAGCCTCTGCATTTTAGTAGTCGATATAATATTTCCATGTTTCCATTTAGTGCAAGAAGTTAATCCAAGAATTTAATTTTCTTGTCAATAGTTACACAGAAATTGAATAAACTAACAAAACCAACTCAAAGGGTTCTGGATCTGACGAAACCTACCATACTAGGCTTATCCGTGTTGTAGATGGCAACGTCTTCAGTATATTGCAGGCTTTTATAAGTTGAGTAAAACTGAAAAAAGTGTTAGATGATTGTAATAACCATGTAGCTGCGTCCTGTAAAATAAAATATGACACGCTAGGTAACTGTTGCTCATTTCAAAACTTCTTCAGGGCTCAGGGAAGCTTAAAGTTGGCGATAAACTGCATTAAAAATACATTTAAATCACTTAGCGGGTCAGTTACATCCTATTTTGAGTTGATTTTATGAAGTCGATTGACTTGGACTTTTGTTATTAGCGATGGGTGATCCAAAGCCTCACCCTTCATCAGCTGTGCTTTATTTCGCACGGTGCATCCAGTTCGTGTTTCGATACTAACGATATGAAGTTGTTTGATTAAATGTACATCGTTTAAAATAATCAACAGATTCACCTGCGTGTCATTCTCTTTCTGTTTTCTAGTCGAATTTCAAATTTAGCGATAGTTTCACTAGTAAGTTTTCTTCTGTAAGTATCTATTTTGTTCAATATACTTGATCTTCAGACTATATATTCATTTTATCGATGATTCAATGTTTCAAGTTACACATGCATAAGCAATGCAATGTAGAATTGGGAAAAATTAACTAGTCGACAGAATATGGTAACGAATCAAGATTGATTCTGCTTTTGGCTTGCCATAAAGAGAGAAACTTGCCATGAGTTCCGCGACAAGATTAATGTTCCATGGAACTGAATTCCAACAACTTGGAATTAAACTATTTTTACTGCAACCATCTCAGACCATTTTCCTAAAACTGAGGATATTGTCTATGTTGTTAAATATTGCTTTTGGGTTTTTGCATTTCAAAGTTGAGCCGCATTTCATTGATTTGATTGCTGATATATCTTAATACAAAATAATACAGTATAAAGAAAGCTTGGATTGGTGCTCTCAATTCAGGAAGATTTCGTGGCTAGTTATGCATTGGAAAACAATTTAGCGTACTGTTTTTTAACATAACATTTAATAAATTATACTCATAGGCTAAACAAAGTTTGCTTCGCGGCAGTTTTATTTAATTAAGAACTAAGCAGTTGCTTCAAAACTTTCGTGCTTCAACTGAAAACGCACACAAAAGTACGACAGTACTACTTTCAGGGATGAAACTCCCCTCTTGGTGAGTGCATTACGAACGAACTACAATAATTTAGACACCCAGTTGCAGCTGGTGTATAGATTGAAAATAAACATTGTGGTTATCAACGAAGACTGGTGAATAGATCGCAAATGAGTGCGTCGATTCTTTAAATTATAGGTCTCAACAGGAGCGCGACATTTGTAAAACAAGTAGTTTTTAAATATTCGTCTATCTCCTACCTGTTGCAGCGCTAAGTGGCAAATTTCTAACGGAACAATCTACAATTGCCAAGGCCTAGTTTATACTCCCATTAAAGATGAGCGACCTTGTCTTATCATAGCTACTCCTCCTTTGGTTTGCAGTTGCTCTAGTAAGAACGCGAACGGAGAGAAATGTGCATGGCAGTACCAATGGTATCTGTATTTTTCATCGGCGACCGACATTTACGAGAAAAAGATATCTTTGGAAAGTAGAACGTGCGCCTTGTCTGTAATCTAACACTCGTTTTGGACTAGAGATGAGATTTCTTTTTTACTTCCTTTTCAGGCGTTGCTCGGATTTTCTTGTATTTAACATAATCGTCGGCTAGTGGGCTCTATTTTACTCGATCCAATATGCAAATCATTGTCTCGGTCTTCGTTACACATTTTCTTGATCTCCGTTGATCTTCAGCAGATAGTTTGGAATCTTCCGTAGATATTCCTCACTAGTTGAGAGATGATATTTCATTTTTATTGGCCATTTTTACTATATAATAAGCATTCCTTGCATAGTTGGCACATTTCCTTAATTTATGGTTCTAATCTCTTAATCTACTTCTATTGATTATCATCTTTGGTATCGTTATAATTTCACGGCAATTTGTAGTCCATATGGGCGCACCATTTACTTAGAGGCCATTGGCCAAATTAATCAGTTATTAGTATATTTTTTCACACATTCCCATTTTTTTAAAACAATGGTATAAGATATCCATTTGTTGTTCCTTTTCCTTTTGTTTAAGATTTCCATCCAGACATATTAGTGTTATCTTATTTAAGTCATCTCATGTGCTATCAACGTGTTTTGAATTTAGGGTAAAAAAGCACACCAATGATTCTTTTTGTCAAAATGTTCATGGGCAATTGCAATCGTATAAAAGTTTAACACTTCGTAGCTTCATTCGCCTTCGATTTCATATAGCGAACTTAAATGTAGTGTATTAAGGCAATATCTATAGTCCACGCTCATCCTGGCTTGGAAATCGAGGAGTAAACACAATTTAAGGCGATTCAATTTTCGTGATGATGCAAATAATAAAAATGCAAATTACAAACCTGCTCACACGTCTCAGCAAAACTCGTTATCCATAAAATTTACAAAATGTCCAATAACTGTTTGTGTGTTTTTAATTTACGAGTATGCAAAACACGAGGCATCAAATTAATATCAAATTTATCATGGACTTTTGGTTGCGTCACAGAGCAGCTTATTTGATTGATACCCAAGAATTATGTATGCTATAGTGATAGTTTCAAAAATTTTTTGGTGGGCTCCCAACGGCACTACAAGACAGGCAGTTTTACTATTTACAAGACACTAATGAATAAGTTAATTCTACAGCAGAACTCTTCCAGAATTCCAAATTTTAGTAAAACAAAAAAATTAAAAGAGATAAAACTATCCCAAGTGACGCTGATTAATTGGAGATGCGTGCTTCCAGAAGGTCATCTTATCACGGTGCATAGACCAACAATGGTGTGCAAATACACGAGATATAGTTGTTAAAATGCATTATTACGTGCTTTACTTCAAGTTTAATTATGTAATTAGTATTTAACAGAGCCAACCAGTTTTTCTTGAACCGGCAAGTTATAACAGTTCACGCGACTGGTCAGCATATTAAACTGTAATAGCAGTATGTGTAGCATTTTTTGCTATTACGGTGTTTATACTTAAATTCCAGTATTGTTTGCACACTTTTTTAAGAATGCCCTGCAAACCTTTGCGGTTGCGTGGGTTTTCTGACCACCTCAACAATGAGTAGTCTTCATTCTGGCTTCTGTCGACTGTTGAATCCAAACCTAAAGAATATAGTCAATTGATAAAACATCGATTTTTTAACATACAAAAATAATTTTTTGTAATGTTTCAGATGCTTATATGACGTGAAAATGTCGCAATAACTGAGTAATTTGAAACTAAATTTAAGACACTTTTGCTTAAAATAGTTAATAATAAATAATCTTATCTGAGACAAGTGTCTTCTGGCGTATGACAGGAAATTAAAACTGCTGATATTAATACGTCAAGTTCGTTAGAGTTAAACCAGTAAACTTCATTTTATGAAATTTATAAACTAGTTTTGAAATGCCGGTGAAACAATTACCTAGTTAGTGGTTGCAATGTCGTCAAATGTCAGAATAAGTATATTAGAAGGCGTATTTGCATTAGCAAAATGTTAAATGATATAAATTTTGAATTGCGTTGCTTAAATATGTAAATGAGAAACAATTGAAAAGAAATTCAGCGCTTAACAAGAGCTTTAATTAGAGACGTTGTGCAGAGTAGAAACTATTTTGTTGGTTGGCGAAATCATCTGAGGATATTTCATTAAATCAGTTTCTTTCCAAAACAGTTTTCTTTCCAAATCAGTTTTCTTTCCAAAACAGTTTTTGTTCAAAACAGTTGTTCGAAACAATTTTTATTTATAACAGTTATTGTTCAAAACCATTTTTGTCTAAACATTGTCAAAACAGTTTTCGTTCATAATCGCTTTTATTCAAAACAGATTTCATTCAAAAAATTTTCTTCGAAAAAGTTTTCGCTCAAAACAGTTTTTGTTCGAAACAGTTTTTGTTTAAAACTGTTTTTGTTCAACACAGTTTCTTTTTTCAAAAATAATCGTATTCAGGAGCCTTCAAAATAGGCTATTTTTAGTAATGATAGTGAAAATAATAACCAAAACGTTTGTCGCCAAATGTATTTTGTACAGAATAAATAAACAAATTCACAATGTAAATGGCAATCATTTATCTAAATTGGAAAAATAATAGAAAATCAGGTGCAACAATTTAAAATATCCATTAACTGATTCGAAAATTTACTGGAAAAAATATATTTACTGCACAAAAAATTAACATAAATATTATTACAGCAACACAATTTTATGAGCATAGTTCTATATATAATGTTGGGAGACATGCGTGAGAGAGCCGGATAAAATATAGTTGTTTTATGGAAACATTTTGATAACACCTTATTTACATACCCAACAATTTTATATTCTAATGCTTTATAGTCACAATCACAGCAAACTTGACGTTTTTGCACCCATATTTAAATTGATAACACTTGCTTTTGATAACAAATTAAGTACATAAAGTCTTAGATTTGGTTTTAGAAACAAGATTGAAACTACAACTCTTCCAAATTTGGAGATCAATAAAGCGTGTTAATCTAATATATGAATATCGTTGTTTCACTCATTATAAACAATAGAATGATAATAGATTCAAATATTTCATGCCTAATATGCGGACGAACAAATGTGCATTTATTTCATAAATCTGTATACAAACAAAGATAGTAAAAAGACACTGGCGGGTTTGTAGCCTATAACAACATAATAAAAGCGTGCATATGATGCAGCTGACATGTATTTTCATGTTTATAATATTTTCCGACCGTGTTTATTCCTCTAAACATCATTGCTGTACAAGCAAAGCGCAACTAATTTAGTTCTGTATAAATCCTCTCTTTTGCGATGATCATTCAATTCCTTATATCAATACACTGAGATTTTTTTGTGAATTTAATCACAGAAAATCTTGTAAATTCTTTATAGTCCCAATACACTTAGTCTATCATTTATATATTGATTTATATACAAGTTTCTTCACCCAATATATTTATGTTGTTCAGTTCCCTAAACTGTAATACCCTATCAACTAAGTGCCTTTTCTTATAAAGAGGCCAAAAATTCTAGGAAGATCTTCCAAACTGAGCAAATAGCCGATTATCAAATTTAAATTTCGCAAGAAATACTAATCCACTGCGTATAAGCTTTGCTTACTTGGGATTCGCTCGCTTCGCTCGCTCATCCCTCGCAAAGTGGGGATGCGCTACGAAATGAAAACGCTTAAAAATATAATTTCAAAACGCAATGACACAATTTAGATTAGACTAGAATTAAATGCATTTTATTAGTTTTCTCGTCTTCTTGCCTTAACGCCACGTGACTTGTGAGCATCAAACACGGCGTCAAAGACCACATTTTCAATTTAAATTGCTGTACAACTAAATCATTTTCTTAAAGGAGTCTATGGTAGAGTTCTAGAGTTAGCACTTGGTTAACGATATGTCAGGTTTGCTTGCCATAGGAATATTAAAATTAAAATGGAAGTTTGTTTGTAATCATCTGTGATAAATTTTGCTGAAACTGGAAATCTATCAAATCCGATAATCAGCTTAGTAAATTGTTTTTTTTTCTCATATACTATAATACCTAGCAAAAATAAATTAAGCAGAGCTTTTAATTGTGGTCACAAAATATCTGAGCTAATTAGTCCATCAGTGATAATTTGCGTCTTGGATTGAGCCGGGAAGACACATTAGAAAAACGATTTTTATCGCGGCCACAATTAATTATTCCATCATCTTTTATATACTTCCATTGAGCTAAGAGGTCACGTTAGAAGAAACGACACCAACTTGCAAATGTTGATTTTTTTCGCCTGATCCTTCTTTAACGTATCACCTCTCTGCGAGGGATGAGCGAGCGAAGCGAACGAATCCCGAGTAAGCGAAGCTTCTTGGGTTTTGTGAGTTATCAACAATATTAAATTTTAACTATAACGTTGACTACAGATTTTGGGAATTAATTTGTGATTAAACGCTCAATATGGAGTTATACATTATAATTATTTTTATATATTACATCTTATTATTACTATAGTATTAAACGGGTCCCACAAAAATATCGGTCAGGGTAAAAAATAGTTTCTTCTGGCTAATTCGCAGGCTAGCGGTGTAATAACAAATGTGCAAGCTTAAAAATGTAATTGCAACACTGACTTAAAACGTGACGCGGCAATAGCTTACGGTTTTTGAGTTTGTGACTCTGTTCAATTTTTAATGCGTTCTAAATCTGCGAAGGATGAGCGATTTTGCCGAGCGAATCTCACACTTTTTTGTTTCACACTTTTTGAAGCTTCAATGCAACAAATACAGATTTTTATGTAAATCTCGCCAAGAAAAATGTTGCAAATTTTCTAGGCAACAAATTTAAGTACCTGAGTTTGAACTTAATAGCTTTGTTCTGCAATGACCAAACTAATCAGGACTCTATATTGTGTTTGTTATGTTACGCATTATGGCGCAAGGGGTATTAGCGACGGTACGACCCTCGCACGATCCCACGATCGGCCGCTGTTGAAGTACGTTGTATCCACTTATACTGAACTCGTAAGCATCATTAACAGTGATAATGAACATCATTTCTTTGTCGATATTAATAGGATTTGTTATAGTTAATTCCTGTCCATAAGAAGGTTAACAATCCACATCGCCAACATTGTCTTGAATATAGCTGCGCAGAAGGTATCAAGTGAAGCGTAGCTAAATCATTGTTTAAAACAACTCAGTCAAAGATGTTGAAGTTTTTCAGTAGATCTGTTTCGTTGAAAGTTTCCGTCAATTATCAGTCATAGCGCTTCATATTTATCTCTTTTAATGACCTGGTCGATATACCCTTGTTATCATTTCTTTAACAGTTGTCAGATTCATTCTCTACGCTTCAATTTTTTTTCAGAAGTAGAGTTAAAAGTGTAGTTCTCATATCCATATTATAGCTCATCAAAAATGTAGCTTGTGATCATGTGTAATCTGAGTTACATATTCAAGTCAAAACACAAAAAAATTGCTTCATGTTGGTGACAAGTTTCCTGATTCCTACTGTTTAGAACGTATCTCCCATTTTGGATAACAGCGAATTGATGGTGTTGCTTAAATTATTTGGAGGATAAAGCTTATAGTTTTGAAATGAATTTCGAGGAGGCGCAGTCTGCAAAAAATCGGTTTTTAGAGCTCTTCATGGGAAACCCGAATCATCAATCGCGCCGCCCAACTCTACACATCATACCCTGCAGGTTTGATTTGGTGTGAAGACACGGGGAAACAGTAATTGACACCGTATCAGAGTGTTTTCGATCCATTCACACTTCTAAACTAGTTTTAATAAGGTTGCGATACCTCTTTGCCAATCTCAGTAGCTGATACTCATTGTCTGGTGCTAAGCATAATCGAACGCTTTATGATGGTCTATGAAGCAGTCTACACTTATGACCATACACCTCTGTCTCAAAACGTTTAAAGGAAAAAGGGCTTTCCTCGTGCCAAGCCCATTTCAGCATCCCAATTGAATTAACGTTAAGATAATACCTGTAACTAGTGTCAGTAGCCAAAAAGTACATGAAAGCATCGTATTACATTTCTGTAGCAAACCAGATTATTGCTGTCTTACCTTAAAATCCAAAATTTAGCTCATACAGTCAAACTGAGCTGAAACCCTTGTAGCAGTTGAAACCTAACTAATTTTATAGAAAACTGGTGATAATTTAAGAAGCTATAAATCGTAACGCTAATAGAATATTTGAAATCCTGGTTTAATGGTTACTTTGAGACAAATGTAAGTAGACATAGTAGATTTTCAATTTCATCACATCTCACATTAGGTTCTTAAAGAGATTTATTTTGATTTACTTATTGCTGGAAAGACCCTGGCTTGAAGTGTCGTTCTAACAAATAAATCAACGTATCTTTCACTATATTCTCTTAGACTTGCAAGGCTGACTTGCCGGCATTCTTAATTTGTAAACACGGTCTTGCCAATTAGTGCAACAAAATTTTTATAACTAAATGAGTTTATCGAAATTGAAATGTCATTAACTGTGCTCTCAAGACAAATGCGTAGCCATGTAAAGCAAAGCTTTTGAAGAACAAATTTATAGTACAGCAAGGTGAAAAAATTGATGAACATTGTCTGGGCTTGAGACCCCAGCTAAATGACTCGGTGATGGGCTTGTGAAGTTTATTTAGACTTTATCAGCTAGTTTGTCTGTTTTGACTGCCAATGCATGCAATAAATATCCGGCATCTCATCCAAATCTTATTAGCAATATTTAGTACTACTCTTAAAAAAGAAGGAGAGTTTATTTCGACAATTTTGAACATACTAAGCGAGCAAACAGAAATATGGCAAATAAGTGTTATTTTATTTAATTTCAACTGCAATATTCTACGAGAGAATCAAAGAGTGAGAAGAAGGCATCCACAAATAAATATTTCAAATTAGCTGGTCTCAAAGCGCGTAAAACTATTCGTTTATTTACATAACAAGCGATTGACAATTCATAAATCATTTTGGTTTTGACGTAAGTAATAAGTCAGAAAATAATATTAGGCTTAATACTTAAGTTAGATGGAAGTTAGAAATTAATCAGCCAGGACAGGCATAATTCAAGCCAGGAATCAGGCAGCAATCAGGCGGGAATAAAAACATCAATTTTCCTTCCTGTAGGTGTACATTTAATGTATTTGTTAGCACGCGCAAAGCAAGTGTGGGGCACGTCATGAATGATTTGAGTCTTGTCGAGTTCATTAACTAACCATTCAACATCATGGTCGGAGCGTTGCGTTGCGTTGGTGTAATTTAGCGGGTTACACTTTATTGCACTTAATTTCATAGCTGGGTACCGGTGATCAATTTTCGGTAAATTCAATTTATTACGAGCATAATGGGCATCTAACGATAAAAATGAATTAAAATTTAATTAATCAACGAATAAATATCGCGGTAACTGGAGTAGAACAAAGAGATCATAACAATTGACACTATTGATCTACATTCCTCCGGAACGATCCTCCGGTCCGATCCGATCCGATCCTCCGTAACGGCGAGGCTCCGGATGTCCGTAATTGTCTAATTAACATTTGCAGCAGAAATATAGATCGCACATTTCACTAATTATTTAGAGCTTAATTAATGTTATTACTTTCTTTCGTGGTGGAATCGTACGGAGAGTTTACCACATGCTTCGGTTCACAGTCCACCTTGGACCGAGGCCGAGACCGATCGCTTACTTTCTTTTAGTACGGTTTCGTCGAGTTTTCGGGTTCCGGGGGACTTGGGGTTGATACGGTCCGATGGAGTTGCTTTGTATGAGTAATTCTATACTTGGGAATAATTAGGGCGATAGATCGAGACAACACAGGTGAAAGCGTTTCATTTTAAATAACTGTTCGTAGTCTTGCATGTGTGGAGAAAGAAGACGGTTGTTCTTTGCGTTCGGATTTGGATCCCCGGTGATAGTGGTGCGTGTGTGTGGCTCAGGAGGGTTGGCTGGAAGCGCAGCCATAAATCTGTGCGGTACTGATTCAGAACGTGCGAGTTGCGTCTACCTAGCGAAAGATTGTTGTATTGTTGCAGCGAACTGTGTTTGAGGAGTGTGTTAGTGGGTCATTATCTGTCAGGTGCAGTGAGACGGCTTCCACTGTCTCTCATACATCTGCTTCTTCAACATCTTCAATGGTCTTTCATTTCTCTCATTTCAGAATCAATAACTGGATCGCATCGCAACACCATCACCATGATAAGAGCCATCCGTCTTGCTATTACACTTATGATCGGCATTTCCTTGCTCAAGGTAAGACAATCCAAATTATCTAATACTCGCCCCGCCCAGATATAAGGGTCCGATTTCGATTATCTTCCTCTTCAGAAATAAGTCTCCGACTTCGGTATTTTTCCTGTACAGAAATAAGTACCTCAGTTCGGTTTTTTTCTCCCCATAGATAAGTGTCCTATTTCGGTATTTTGTCACTGAAGAAATGTATCCAATTTCGATGAGTTTCCTGCACCAAAATAAGTGCCCACTTTCTACAGATTCTACAGATATCTAAAACATTAAATCTTAACGAGTTTCAATCGTGAATTGACAGCAAATTGTATTTTAGATTTTTTAACATAAGCTTAAACTCATTCCTGCACTACGAAGAGCAAAATATCTTCAGGGGAAATAATTGATTTATTATTGGTTATTTATCTGGAACCTTATTTCGTGCTGTAGAAGTGTATACATTTAGACTTGGTAGCCATTTAGAGTGTTTTAAGACAACAGTTTTATAGTCCTGAGCATGACATTTCTGCTCATCACAGCAATTTGGAACATTTTTTGCCTCCTACATTATCAAATCTTGTCAGTGCTTCGTTTAATTTACAAATGACTGAAACTTCTCCACCCGACTGAACTGATAAATTTATTGTCAGTATCTTCTCTACCTTCAGATTCACCTTTGGACAATTTTTCTTTCACTCCTCATCTTCCGTGTAGTCATTACTCGAACTCACAGTTTTCTCCACACATTGTAGAGATTATTTAGGAGAGTACCGAGTACCGAGTACCGAGTACCGAGTACCAAGATATTTTATAAAATATTTTCTCGACAATTAAATTTGCCAACGAAGCTTCCATCGGTTTATCTTATCTCTCTGTAAAATCGCTTCAAATATTTAGAAAAAGATTAATGATATTTTTCTTTTGAGAAATCTGTTTTGGACACTGCACACATAGCTTTGTTACAAAATACTACTTTAATAAAATCTGCCATCACTTAAAGGCAGCAATTTATGCACTCGTGATAGTTAAAATCGTCCTAATTGAGATTTTATATTTTGAAACATAGCAGTGCAGAATTACCCGGTCTTGCAGAGGTATTTAGAGTGTGAAACTCACATTTTCTTACATTTAAAATATGAATGCATTAAGCAATTGCTTACACAAATGTATAAGTACAACAAAAATTACATACAATAAATATTAAAATGTGCCATTTAGAATAGTTACCGAACTACGTCAATAATCAAATAAGCTTCCCTTACTCAAGATTTCCTCGCTTCGATTACTCGAGGTTTGCTCACTTCACCCGCTCATCCTTTGCAAAATCGCTGTACAAACAGAATCGATTAATCCACTAGCCCAAGAGTGAAGTAGCATCAGAAAAGAAACACGCTTAAAAACTCAAAAACAATTATTTCGCTTTTTTCCTAAAAAATTTATGCCTAAAGCGTGTTTCGATTAAAGTGCAAGAGCAAAGTGAGTGGAGATGTATTAAGAAATGAAGACTCTTTCGGTATTATTACCTAATGAAGTAAAACTATAAAGCTAGATTTAAGCGTGCTAGTTACCTGTTGCCTGCGAGTGATGAGCGAGCAAAGCAAGCCAATCCTGAGTAAGCGCAGCTAAATTGGTTACTTTTTGTCGATTCTCTAGAATGTCAGTTTCAATAATAACATGAATACATTATTCAGAAAAAAACTATTTTCTTTAGCTTATTGTGGTAATAGAAATATAAAATATGAAGCAAAAAGCCCATTTATTCTACGGAAACTTGGTATTTTCACTCTGGTGGTTTGGCACATCCCAGAAGTTGACAGGGATCTACAATTGTGTTCTAATAGACATGTTAAATGTCATCATTCAGGCTCAAAAGCCTGAACATCATTGTTAATGCAAACGTCTCGCGAGGGATGAGCGAGCGAAGCGAACGAATCCCGAGTTAGCGAAGCTTCAGCGTCTTCTTTTCATCGATATTCTGGAATCTAGCTGTCGACAATGACAGAAGAACATTAGTCAGAAGAAATTATTTTCTTCAGCTTACCCACCAATAAAAATTGAGCAAAAAATCTATATATTTAATTGAAAATTGGTATTTTTACTCCGGTGGGTCGGCATATCCCGGAAGTTGATGCGGATTGTGTTCTAATAGACATGTTAAATGTTATCATTCAAACTCAAAATGTCTGAACACATCGTGTTTGCTAATGCAAGCCCCTTTCCGAGGGTTGAGCAAGCGAATCCCGAGTAAGCGAAGCTTATTTGGTCATTGATATCTGCCGCCTAAGCCTAGTGCAAAAATTGTACTCGACATTCGTTAACTACTAACAAATGAGAGACGCATTAAAAATTCAGTTTATTTAGAAAGTCAGATTTGCACACATAACTATTGTGTGTGTCAACAATAAGAAATAAACAAGAAGCGAAGTGAATTAAATTCCCGTGTGGAAGATCAAAAAGTCCGTGTCATAATTAAGGCAAAATTGTAGAAAAACCGTCAGATTTGTTTATAGGAGATTTATTTTAAGATGATGATTTTAATTCGCTGGCAGATTTCAATCAAAGGTTTTTGCAAAATTTCTCATTATTTTTAATATATGTAGATAATAATAATATTTTACATTTTCGACATTTGTCGTCTATTTTATTTTTAACCCTTTACATAAGATTTAGGTCTGGATTTAAAATAATCAAGATAATATAAAAATCATACCAGGGCTAAGCAAGTTCCTGTCAGTAATTATTTTGACAGATAATTAAACTAAAAATTGTAATATATAATATAGTAGCATTTACCCTAATATTCATTATATTATTATTAAGTAAATAAAAATACGAAAAAGTCTCCGTTTTCACAATTCACATTAAGCACTTTCAACTAAAAAACAAATATTTATAGTTATATTTGCTTAGGGGACCAATAAGAATAGTATATCGTTTTCTATTTAATTTGATATTTGTGCACTAAATACATATAGTCAAAAATAGTAAAATAGGGTATTAATACACATAAAATTAAACAAGAACTGACCAGTCAAAATTAACAACAAATTATATGGAGAGTCTAAGTGCAACTGAAAATGAGAATATGTATTGGACTAATACTGAAAATCATGAAACAGTTCTTGGTAGTACTTTTAGACGAAACACATGCAGAGACAACATGCCAGGAATGGTGGAAATGGTTTCAGGGGCCCTAAAAATATCAAAATGCGACACCGCGGTTTCATGATCGCAATTTCTAGTATTCATTATCTTTCGTAACGTTGAAGGCAATGTAAAAACAGCAATCGCCCGTTTTGCATTTCATACCAGAACGTTCGCGTGCGACGAGACGTCAAGTAACAGGTAGCAGTAGGTAATAATATCTTCAGATAACCGATAACCGTAGCGTAGTAGCAGTAGGTCGCCTACTTAGCCATCGTTTTATTACATGCAATAGAAAGATTGCTTTCACTTTAAGCGCGTCGCGAGGCAATTCATCACCCGGTAAATTCCTGAGCCCTTTTTTCACAACCATCCGAGCAAAGGTCATAGAAAAAGTACAATTAGACCATAACATAATTACAACAATACACATATCACCACAAAAACAACGGTACCGCAAATTTGTGAGGAACGCTCCTAGCAATTAGACTTGAACACATTCCTTTTACTTAACTCCTGCAAATTCAATTATCTTTTTAATATGTCTATTTTAAGGTAGTTAAGGCGAAGAAAAATGCGCTATTAATTATACGTTAAGCACGAAAAAGCCTCGCATGGACGTTTTTAGCGCAGAGAAAGTGTCTTAGCAACTCCATGCGGGCAACCGATTAAAAAACCGACATACCGCAAGTTACACTAAACTCATCAATCTGCCCTCCATGCACACGCGGATCTTACTACAAACAAGCTAGGAACACAAATCGGCTCGTTTCTGAAAAAATTGACCTAATACTTATAGCCAGTGAAAGTGTTGATTCATTTGTTCCACATTACAATCGCATTAAAATAATTTTAACCCAGATCTCTGCTTTCTCGATCACCGAGAGCAATCCGTTTTGAGACATGAATATATCATACTTAGTCCTCAATACCGGAATAATTCTGGATGTTAGAAACTTCAGTTGGCGTTCTTAATTGAGAACGAGGCTGGAATTGGCCGTGCCGAAGGCCACCTGCCGCAATTGCGGATGTTTAAAGCTTACTTTATTGTTGAATAATATTCTTATATTTTTACTGTTTTCCTGTTGGGGTTTAGTTATTGATTTTTATTGTGTGTTCGTGTGTGTATATAGTTCTATACAACATTCAGTTCAGTTGGGTAGCTATTTTCTAAGAAAGCTTTTACAATTTTTTACATGTGTGCTTTTTCAAAAATGTTTGCCTGGTAGCGTCACTGATTTGCCGATTGTGTCTTTTTATTCAAAGCTATTCGGTGCTTTAATTCGGAATTTTGCGAGCTGTGTGTTGTGTTTTAAAATTATTTTGTAGATGTTGTTGGCTATACGTATCAACAGTGTATCCAATCAATAAATGTTGTCACATATTTCAATTTCAAGAATATTCCATTTTTAAGACGTCAACTCCGATTTTCAGAGTTCTGAAGCAATATTTTAGAGCTATAGATTCGTTCCAAATAAATTTGCAAAAATGCAAAATTGTTGTACAAAATGGCTCCCATACTGCCGACATGTCACAAGCTTATATAGAAATTCGGATTTTAAGAATCGGACCAATTGCTGTACATTTCAGTTGTGTCTCCCGGAGACTATTAATTTTTTATTGAAATGGCTTTGCACGCATCTACAACAAAAACATTTTGACTACAGTTCTTATTGTAGCAAACACAGGGCGCAAAAACGTCAAATAAACTTCGTTTACTCGGGATTCGCAATGTACCGCATTAGCACCATTAAAAATAAAATTATCAGTTGTAGTTAAAAATGCCTGCTGCACCCTAAATCAGCGAGGTATGAGCGCGTGGAGTGAACGAATTCCGAGTAAGCGAAGCTTATTCGGTTGTTATTCATTGCGCTACATGCCAAATCTGCGAGAGACTAGTGACGGAATCCCGAGTGAGCGAAGCTTATTCTTTATTCTGCCTTTACGAACATGGCGCAAATTGAAACATGCATCCTATAATCAAATGAAATAGCTGCAACGTGAGGATAAAGCTTTAGCTGGTTGCCTATTGCACTCTAAGCCCGCGAGGGATGAGCGAGCGAAGCGAGCGAATCCTGAGTAAGCGAAGCTTATTCGATTCTTGATGTATTCTGCCTTTATTATCATGTCTAGCGTGGGAACATACACCCTTTAATCAACAGTAAATAACTGCAGCATATGAGTAAAATTATTCAAGCTAACCTTTTTTCCTGTTGCACCCTAAACCCCTAGTAAGAGAAGCCTATTTGCTCCTTCGTGTATTCTGCCTTTATTACCTTGTCAAGAATTGGAATACATCCTCTATTATTAAAACTAAATAACTGCAACAGAAGGGTAAAATCTTAGCTTGTTGCCTATTGCATTCCAAATCCACGTGGGATGAGCGAGCAAAGCGAGCTAATCCCGAGAAATCAAAGTTTATTCAGTTCTTGATGTAGTCTGCTTTTATGAACATGTCTAGCATTGGAGCATACACCCTTTAATCAAAACTAAATAGCTGCAACAAATGGGTAAAATTATTCAACCTAACCTTGAGACCTGTTGCATTCTAAATACATAGTAAGCGAAGCTTATTTGGTTCTTGATGAATTCTGCCTTTATTATTATGTCAAGCATTGAATCATACACCCTATATTCAAACTAAATAGCTGCAACATATGGATCAAATTACTCAACCTAATCTTGTTACTTGTTTCACCCTAAGCCCTTAGTAAGAGAAGCCTATTTGCTTCTTCATAAATTCTGCCTTTATTACCATATCAAAAATTTTAACATACACCTTATTATTAAAACCAAATAACTGCAACATAAGGGTAAAACCTTAGCTTGTTGCCTATTCTATTTGAATCTGCGAGGGCTGAGCGAGCGAAGCTAGCGAGTCCCGAGTATGAGAAGTTTATTCGGTATTACATCTTTATGAACATGCCGAGAATGGGATTATAGATTTTATATCGAAAACTAAATAACTGCAACATAAAGGTAAAATTAATCAACCTTAGCTTGTTGCCTGTTGCATCCTAAATCCGCGAGGGATGAGAGAGCGAAGCGAGCGAGTCCCGAGTAAGCGAAGCTTATTCGTTTCTTGATGTATTCTGCCTTCATGAACATGCCAATAATGGGATTATACACCTTATAAATAAAACTAAATAAGTACAACATAAGAGTAAAACCTTAGTTTATTGCCTATTGCGTTCTAAATCGCGAGGGATGAGCGAGCGAAGCGAGCGAATCCCAAGTAAGCGAAGCTCATCCGTTTCTTGATATATTCTGCCTTTATGGACATGTCAAGAATGGGATTATACCTTATAATAAAAACTAAAAAAAGTGCAACATGAGGGTAAAAATATTAAACCTTAGCTTGTTGCCTGTTGTATTCGAAATCAGCGAGGGATGAGTGAGCGAAGCGAGCGAATCCTGAGTAAACGAAGCTTTTTTGGATCTTGATGTATTTGCAGAGGTCATTTTGAAATTCTTAGGAATGCATTCGCTAGAGTTAAAAAAATTAAAGAATATTTTCAAAGCAGTCTCTTTCCCGGTTTTAGATTTTTATTTTGCAGCCTATTTATATTAAACTAATAAAATGTCACTTCCTGTACTTCTGTTTAGTCGAAATTTTGCACACAGTAGTTTTGCTGTGGAGTTTTATTACGTTTGTGCAAGTTATATATAAAAATCGTTATTCGGCTTGCATTTTATGTGTTTTTTCACATTAATTAAATTAATCTTTAGTTATAAGAAGATTGTTCTATATATTAACTGCGCTACATACATCCCGCATTATTTTTGCCAGTTAAGCTACATTTCAATCGTTTTTGTTAATTGTGGGCTCAAATGTTTGACGCTGCTTAACAAGCCACAGCGTCGTTTAGCGTCCATACATTGGGAGAGGCTTAGATTAACTCGTTACTTGTACTGTAAATTTTGAAATCAATTCTTATGAGTTTTTTTTCTGATAGTTTTCATTTTATTTTTGCTTTTTAATAACTAGTGATACTCTTACATGTATTTGCACATTCCTCACGATATGTCAAAGCTAAGCATTTAATACAAAAATCAAATTTACTAATAAATAATTGGATTGAAACTTCTGGTAATTTGTGGGGGGGGACTCCTAAAAGCATGTTGCATTTTCGAGGCAAACCGATTATCATGCCATTTTCATAAAATTTGGTAAGGTTTTAAGCGCTCTTCCGGAATAGCGCGGCCCATCTATACAAAGAAGTGATAATCTGATGGCGCCAAGTCTGGTGAATAAGCCGCATGTGAAACTATTTGCCCACTAATCGTTTTCTTGGCAGGCTTTGCTGCATGTGGTCATATTCTGGATCTATCTCGAGGCATTCATACGTATGGGGACAACTTCTTCCTGTGTCACATTTAATTGATCCGCAGGTTAAGTTTTATCCGTCATGTTTATCACTCAATAAATCTTTACACTTTATACGCAACCTTTGTTTTTCGCAGTAAAATAGCTTCAGTTAAATTTTCCAGACTTCTCAAAACCCTGTGATTTCCTGCGAGCAAATTTCTGCAGCAGATTTCTTCCAATGGTAACAGAAAATCAATACTATCCGGATAGTGTACTTAGCAGCCACTAAATTCTACATATTCAACTCTCTAAAAATTATGTTTCTGCATGAGGCCTGTGTTTTTGTGAATTGAAAGTCTTGGACGAACGAATATTTATTGGTATTTGTTTGGCTGAGCTGTCGCGTTAGACCTAAAGAACATATGTGGCCAAATTATAGCCAAACTTACAAACTAGTAATTAATACAACAAAACCTCCCCTCGTATCATACAAACGAGCGGATGCCATAGAAACTACCCAGGAGCGCAATGCGCTATATCGCGTTTCTAAATTTACTCGCATCCAAGTTCCGAATGTCCTTCAGTAAATTATTATAAATTCCGGTACATAATATTGAATTATTTGTTTTTGCTAACCTATAGGTAGAAATATCAATATTATTATTATTCGGGCTGGAATATTAATATTAGTTTTAGAGTATCTAGTAGTAAATAGATTAGCAATGTTATTCCGATATTCATTTTTAGTAATGGTATTATAAATATATTTTAATCGTAAGCACAAAATAAAGTACACACAAAGACTTTTAGTCATTTTAATTTGGTAAATGCTCTGGATTCCATGTAGTTAGGAAGCGTCAGTTTTCCAGTTGAGATGGACTGAATGTGTAAATAATACAGTTTTTGGCACTTACAGATGATGTCTAATTCTAAGAAAATAAGTCTTAAAAGATTTTGTCAACTGACCGATGCAAGTAAAAAGATTGCCGGTATAAGATGCTCTACTGTCAATAACGCTGTCGTAAACTTTCATATTTGCTGGGGATGCGGAACCCGGATGCTCTTGAGAGTTTTCCCCCTTGTTATTAGCATTTTCTCGGGATTTATGATATATTTTTATTAGAATTGATAGATTCCACTTTTCAGTCGGGCTTGTTTGGCTTCTTGTTTTGAGCTCGTCTGTCACATCATGGTGATTAATAAAAATTTGGATCTCGAGTAGTATAGAATTACTATATCGGAAAAGTTGAGTAGTTCGACTGTAATTATATTGGTGTTGAGTAGAGTCTTTCGTTGCCGCTTAGAATCAGTAACATATTGCTAAGACAAACACTTTTAACTTCAACTCGACAATTAAACAATAAAAGTTTTGAGTGTATTGTACTAGAAATTAATAAGTTTAATTTATGTATTATTTACAACAATTTGTGAATGTTTTGACTTTCCTAACATCCATTCTATTGCATTGGAGGATTTCCTATAAATTTTTGTTCCAAAATATAGCTGACCTACCCTTTGATGTTCTGCGTTGGATCTTGGATTCCTACGCATTCCTCACAGAGAAATCGGTACCCACTCCAACTAGATAGTCAAACCACATCAGTTTCCCTTCTTTATATTATTTGCATTCAGTTTGTAGTTATTTTCGCACAACTTTGTTTCTGAGATCTATTATTCTTATTATACCTAATACTCATCGTAAATGCTTCACTTCCATACTTTCTTACTGTCTTTTCAGACTCTTTAACAGAACCGAGCTTTCCTCTGCCAAAAGTGAATCTGGGCAAATACACATTTTTGTCTACACTCTTCTAGTTGCTTCTTAAAAATGCTGCTCCACTGTTCAACGTAACAATTAAGTACCTGAAGTTATCTACTTCGTTAGACTGCCATGAAATACTCTATTGACATTCTGTTTCGATTTTCACATTTAAATCACTTTTTAGCTCTCTAGTTGAAGATAGTTGAAGATGGTAATGCTCATCAAAGCAGTTTAGCCGTTTTGTTCCTGTCCAATTTGATACCATCGCCCATCAAATTCTTCTATTTCTAAATCATTTCCGTAACTAATCAAATTGGAGGCTTAATAATGACTTTCCAGCTTTCACTTTGCAGTTCAAGTCTTCTATAATTGGAGCGTTGTTGGTAGATCCACTATCTGAATAATAGGCAATTCGATGCCCACTTCCCATTCTTCAAAGACTTTGCTGTCGTTCAGGTCTTCATTAAAAACCAGTCAAAACATTTAGCGCATTCTTGTTCAGATTTTTTAGCAACTCAGTAGAGTTCTGAAGCTTTGTCTTTTCTTAACGGTTTGATCTAAGTAGATTTGAGTCATTTAGAAGGGATTTCTTCAGCACACTGTATTGAAATCATCAAGCATATGCGCAAGCCTTTGCCTTCTAGGTTTGCGATTGTTTTAACGTCTTTTGAATGCAGTTTACTGGATGCTGATATTTGTCTGTTTTGCTAGACGTGTTTGACTTCGCTTTTTGTTACAATAGGCTTTTTGTTTTGTCATTGGTCACCTCTGTGCGGGCCTCAGTACGTTAATCAACAAAAAGTTGTCCATCATAGTTCATTCATATGTTTCTTCGACTCGTATTGTGATTTTCTTGTTGGTAGATCTGAGGACTCCTACTTGATTTTGGCCCAGTCTGGTTAGTTCCGTCACCTTTTTGTGACTAGAAGCACTAGAAGAATTTGATTTAGTTGACCCATTAGAATTTCCTGACATTTTTCGGAGATCTTTGTCGCCTAGCACCTTTTCGTCGCTTCCTTGTGTAGATCTTTATGATTTTACGGAATTATTTCGCACATCCTTGCATTATGACTTGTGGAAACTCATCTGCCATTCATTATTTATCCTCTTTAGTGTCTTTGAAGAACAATTTGCTGGAACTTTTTTACCGCGTTTTAAATTCACTCCATGAACGCTTCATGCCTAGTTCTTCCAATCTAGCAAGTCTCTCTTGAGTTGTAAGCCTATCCTAGTTGAAGTCTCGGCATCCTTTAGTTCCACTACGTCTACTGGTCTCTTTATGACTTCACACTTTGCCCCATTGAAGCGCTTTACTACTAGCCCTATCGTCGCTCAGTTCTGATCAATATTGATATCAATTCAATAGTTCTGTTTATTTCCCAAACTTTTTGATCGCGCAGCCAGTCATTGCTCTCTTGTTGTAGTCAGCTGGCAATATTCACGAATATACTCGTCTGTGATGTTATTTGGAGAAAGTGCTGGAGATAAAAAGATACAATTCATGACAAAACTGCACAGACTGAACACGCCTGTCAGTTATTTAAGCAAAGCCGAAAGGCCAGATAGGTCTCCTATTACTATTAGGATAGCACATCTTTAAGTGAGTTCATCATATTTGATGTAAAATTCATTTATGTTTGACGCTGGTTTGCTGGATAATGCATATAGGTGGATGATGCTCATAATACGATGACATATCTGAAGCTTCAGTAATATGACTCTATCATTGAGGGGAACGTAGCCCACTACGGCTTTTTCAAGTTGGTCCATGATGAGTAGAGCTGTTCTATATCTGTAGGCTATACTGGATCAACCGAGTCATCAGTTTGGTCTCTTTGATGCCGTTGTCCATTACTATGTTAAACAGTTTGCAATTTCCGAGATTTCATTTGTTAATTTCCTCTGTTCTGTTATAGTTTTATTTATTGACAATTATCCAGTTATGTTGGTGAAAAATAACATACTGTATTTTTAGTTCAATTACTCAACATTATTTTTTCTGCAATAAGTGTAGCCCAATCAATAAAATAAATAAGAGTAAGCAAAACATTTCTTTATCTTTTACTAGCAGCACACTCCCTTCATAGTTTCCAGCATATTCTTTAGAAACTCCACATCTCGAAACTCACATTTGTTCGTTATATTGGTTCCAGACAATACTGAGGCAAAAGCACGTTTGAAGAGAAAATCTAAATAGATCTGGATGGTCGAAACTAAAATAACAAGGCAAACATGATGTCTAAGCTAATATTTCCTAGAAACTTTCAAAGTAAATCCCCGATGAAATATTCCACCGTAACTAAAAATCTAGATCGGATAAAAAACGACGCTTAAATTTCCGAAGATAATTTGGTTTTCCTATTCGACTTTTTGAATTTCAGCGCATTACATTGTGAAGCACTCAGATAGGCGCAGGTCACTAACAAACGCACTGCATCACAAACTATGAGCTCTTTAGCTGGGAGATGCTTTCACTGCAACCTAAGCTTATTAATTACAAAATGCGATAACATCACAACCGAATTTAAAACGTAAAGTCTGTTATGAATGAACACTGGAAGGCACTTAGTTTTATCGAAAATAAAGTTACATAAATTGACAATGTTATTTTCACAAAGTTGTCCCCAGCTATTTCATGCGAAAACTCCTTTTTCCTGTTATCCGGTAAAGTTTCGCACCCGAACGTTGCGCGGGGACAGAAGCTGGAACGCGGGGTGCTGCTGGGGGGGGGGAGAGGTGGATGGAAATGTTAAATTTTAATTCGAAATAAAGTTAATTTGTATTGTGTCGTTCTGTTAAATGCGCAAAATACTTTTGATAAACAAACGAATTTCCACGGGGCGACATGAAATTTTATTTCATATTTATACATAGAATTTATATCGAATTAAATATTGTTTTAATAAAAGAGGCATCCGTTAATTTGACAAAGTTTGCTGAAAATTTTCAATTTGTGCATCGGTTCATGTCCTGCCATGCTCATTTATGTATGTTTTATCGAATTAACAACCTATTTGTTTTGCTGGATACACAGGGGCTATTATTCTCGCAAAACTAAATGTTTTTGAATTTATTTTATTGGCGGTTTTTAAATTCTAGCGGCAGTTATCTGACTGTGTCCAGTTGTTCAACGTTTCAATTGCTACGTAAAGACCGTAGACCGCAATGCGATTTTTTTGTAATTTAATCCCAGTACTTTCAAACTTGTTCCGACCTAACCACATTGCGTAAGTTCGCTTCTCAGATTAGGCGCGTCTTTTGTCAACACAACCTATATTTTAGATGCTTTGACAAATCATCCATTATTAGTTTTGTTGTACTAATGACCCAGCTGCAGCTCGGACCACGACTTGCCTTAGTTCAGCCTCAATGAATATGTATACAAATTATTAAGAAAACATGTTATAATTTTAAGTAGTACTTTAAACAGCATTAAATGTGGTACATCAGCACAATAACGGGAATTATTGCACGAGCTGCAATAAAACGGAAAGGCATATAGCTGCAAGGGATCATACAACATGAAAAAATGTATAAAAATCTATTTATATTGCAACGCAATTTCAAAAGCTAAAAACCTCTCTAGAAAGTAAAATAGGTACCGCGCACAATATTACATTTTAATTAAAACGCGCATTTACCTTTTATGTGTACTGTCTGCTTTTCATCCAACGATTTTTTGGAACAGTTGACTCGATTTTAAAACGTTCTCAACAAGATACAATAACAAAGCTGGAATCCATCTTATCGTTATATTAACTTACGGTTTATCCAATTTTACTTTATCGTAATTGCTCCTTTCAAATCTTTCTGTCCCGGTGCTAGGAATGGGCTCATTAAATGCTTAGATTTCTACTATTTCAACAGAGCTAGGGGCCTGGAAATGCGTAGTTTATTATCAAATAAAACGTTCATATAAATTTTTCAACAACGATTTTTGGGCAAAGCACACAATTTCAAATCTATCTTCCAAAAACTTGCTGGGAGATTTAGCACTGTGAATTTTTATATGTACTACTATCTGCCTAGTTTTATAGATTTACCGTTGAAAATATGCATTTTTGACATCAAAATTAATCGCACTAGCCCAGCTGAAGCCTTGCAATATATTTGTATTGTAAATATAACATTCCTTAGCTTATGTTCAGTTAGTTTTTTGATTGGAATGGTTTAAATTACCGATTTTTCAGTTTTTTTGGGTCTTTTTATGAAATATGTGCTAATTGGGGGAAAATGCGGATTCACTTATCGATGATTTCTGTAGTTAGCTCATAAAGACCCATACTTTGCGATTATGGTTCAAATTCGCTCAACATGTTTAAAAAATTGCAGCGATTCGTCACACTGTTGCAAATACGTGTTTGGGACTACAACATAAAACAAAACTCAGCTCTCTGCTTTCATTCTTTTGGCAAAGTAAAGACATGAAGATGTCTCTTGCAACAGTGGCCAAAACGTAGGAGGTTTTCAAAGGCTCGAAACTGTTTTTGCCAAAAGACGAATCTTTTCTCGTACTTAACGAGCATAAGTAGCCGTAATCTGACACAAACTGTACAAAGTGTATTAGAATGGTATCGAACTTAGCCCATACATAGCTCTAGTAGTCAAGCTTGATACCAACTTAGTTATGTTTTTGCTTCACTTAATCAAAATTATTCTTTTCGCTCGCTCATTCCACGCGGAGTTGTGGGACACGCTTAGAAACTAAAAAATCTGCTTTTATCTCACGTTTTTACTAAATTCTTTAATTATATTCTAAAACGAGCTCATTTTCAATTGTATCTTAAATTATTACTGAGCGAAGATTAATTCTCAATGTGTTTCCGCTTAGCTCATAAGTAAGTATTGATTCCAGCTTCATGTTTATAGAGATTAGTTCACAAACTTGACAATGTAAAAACGTAGTTGCAAAATTGCGAAAGCGTAATACACCAGATTTCTTAGTTTAAAGTTTGCTCATTTCCTAACGCATCAAAAATGCGCGAGGGATGAGCGACCGTGGCCAGCGGCTTTCTAGTAAGCGAAGCTTGTTTGATTCTTGGCGTACTCCTACTAAGCTGATTAGATAACATTAAGCGCTGCAGAATGTTTCTATCCAAATATTAAATTGTTACTAGATTTTCTACTTTGCTTATGCTTGCTACATTGAGAGTCGTGTATGTAAGTCAGCATGTAACTGATAGACTAAATGTAAATGATAGACTAAACATAAATGAGACAAATCTTCGACTTTTTGTAATTTAGTGGACAGAAAATAACTTCATTGCAATGATATCAACAATTAAATAAATCTCACAAAGAAAAAATTGCTTTAGATCCAAATAAGCTTCGCTTACTCGGGATTCGCTCGCTTCGCTCGCTCATCCCTCGCGGAGCGAGGATGCGCTAAGGAATCAATGCGCTTTAAAAGTGATTAGGGACATAAAAATATAGCATTCCAGTCTGGCTTTTATACAATACATACGGTTTTTATTACTTTTGTATACATAAATTGTCAGAAATTTATATACAGAAAATGTGATAAATTTAAACATAGAAATTGTCAGAAATTTATATATAGAAATTGTCTGAAATTTATATACAGAAACTGCCAGAAATTTATATACAGAAATTTATACACAGAAATTGTCAGAAATTTATATGTAGAAACTGCCAGAAATGTATATACGGAAATTGCCAGAAATTTATATACAGAAATTGCCTGAACTTTACTTACAGAAATTGCGAGAAATTTATACCCAGAATTTGTGGGAAATTTATATACAGAAACTGTGGAAAACTATCATAAATTTACATACAGGAATAGGCAGAAATTTATATACAGAAATTGCCAGAAATTTACATACAGAAATTGCCAAAAATGTATATACAGAAATAGCGAGAAATTTATACACAGAAATTGTCAGAAATTTATATACACAAATAGCGAGAAATTTATACACAGAAATTGTCAGAAATTTATACATAGAAATTGCCTGAAATTTATATACAGAAGTTGCCAGAAATGTATATACAGAAATTTGCAGAACGTTATTTACAGAAACTGCGAGAAATTGAAACACTGAATGTGTGGGGAATTTATATACAGAAACTGTCATAAATTTACATACAGGAATTGTCAAAAATTTATACACAGAAATTGCCAGAAATTTATATACAAAAATTGTGAGAAATTTATACACAGAAATTGTCAGAAATTTATACATAGAAATTGCCAGAAATTTATGTACAGAAATTGTCATAACTTTATTTACAGAAATTGCCAGAACGTTATTTACAGAAATTGCCAGAACGTTATTTACAGAAATCGCGAGAAATTTATACACAGAATTTGTGGGAAAGTTATATACAGAAACTGTCATAAATTTACATAGAGGAATTGTCAAAAATGTCTATGTAGAAATCTCCAGAAATTTATATACAGAAATTGTCAGAAATTTATATACAGAAATTGTCTAAAAGATGAGAAAAATGCATGGCTATCGATTGGATAAAAATCTCACATATTCATAAAATCTATACAATATATGTGAATCTACATCACAAACTTGTTTCATGTTTACAAACCTGATAACACGAAAGTTAAATTGGACACAGCGCAGTGCTCTTGCTCGATTATGTATTAAATTTAAAACAAAATAATAATACGGTGCAACAGTGTCGATATTATTTTTTAACTCTGAATACAGAAACTTTTACGTCCATATGGAACAAATGTCGGAATTTATTTATACAAAAACTCTTCTTGGAAGTCTGTTATGTATCCGATGTGCTTTCTTTATTTACTACTCTAAAGACAACAATAAATTAATTTGGATATCAATCAATATTTGGCGAAGTATTTCGTACTAAATTCAACAATAAAACCCTAACGGAATAAAATTAGCATTTTTGTGAAAATACATTCGAGCAATATAAATCGAATCATTTCTGTATGTATTTTCGAATTGGAAAGCCAATTAAGCTAGCTTATATTACTTCGTATTTGGAAGATACACGTTTTGGGGTTGATAATGCGCAGAATTCCTTATACTTTTCATTTGAATTTAATGTAGCAGCGCAATTTTCAACGAGTCAAGAGGTATCAACATATTATCCTGATAGTTACTGTAAATGTTGTACTTGAAGTAAACATAAAAATATGTCTTTCTGAAGATGACAAGATATTGATTAATTCTATTTGAGCGAGTTATTATACAGCCGGGTTTTATGCTGCCAATTGCATTTTCCAGCCTTACTATTCGATCGGCCCTTCGCAAAGGACTCAAAGACATTTGATAGTTAACGTAGTATAAATCTAAAACAAGAAGGAAATGCGACAATTCACAAACGAAACGTTCTTTAGTAACTTGGTTAGTCAACATTTAGGGGAATAATTTACTCGTCAAGAAATGCAATGTGTCACGTTTACACTAGATGCAATCCAATCTACTATTGAAAGACTAATTTTTGTGCCATGCACATTAATTTTTAAAGTTTGGCTTGCTGTATATGATTTTATCAGCTTTTTTGGTGAAAAATTGTAATTTAAAGCGATAGTTTTCCTAAGTCAAACTCAATTTTTTATAAGAATGCACAAAACTAGTCAGTTGTAATAAAAGTGACTAAAATGGTTGTTTGTGATCTGTTTTGATTCTAATCAGAGTCGTTTTATAAGGCGTTAAGCTGTCCCAAATTTACAATATTTTTATTTAATTAGGAGAACATTGTTCTGAAGTAGTTAACATGTGGCTCAGGGGTAGGAGACTATTAATGTTACACCCTGTCGTATACAAGATTCCTACAATTTTCTTCCTGAATGAGCACATCACTGGTTTTAGAAGGATCCCGTTTAATGCCGCCGCACTAATGAATATTGTTTTGTTCCTGCAGCGTGAAACATAGTTGTAATTAATTCTATGATTTAATACCAAATTGAATTTGAACAGTAAGCTCGCATTAGCTAAAAGGCATTCTTCGGATAAATTGCACAACGTGATACCAGTCTGTGACTCTGCCGATGCGATGGCGATAGAATAGTTTTAAATTTCAAGCAATCCCTCGCAATAAAATAATTAAACTCCCAACTGCAGGTACCTGTATTAAGTGATGCGATATGATGCTTTCTAAATGTGGAAACCTATTGAAGCTATCGCTTTCCGAGCTGCTCTCTTTAAATCCATCCTGTAGCCGTTGTAGCTCCTCTTCACTGTTATTTTTTTGAAAAATGTTTAAAATCGCAAATAACAAACGCCATCCACATTTTAATATAGACCCCTCAGACTTCAAATGTTTGCTGTATAAGCGCTACTGCTGGAGGAAATTACTATTTCACTGTGCAAACAAAATTTTAACATCATCAACTTTTGTTTTAGGAAAGTCGATGCGAGGCTCCCCTGACGGACTCCGCGTCCCTTCCGCTGGAACACAGGGCCGTGTACGGGCCTCCCCTATCGGGGCCAGGATATGCGCCCCCGGCGCTGCTCCAAGGCGGCGGGCAAGGCCCCGACGATCCTTGGCCCCTTGCGACTCCCGATATGCCCCAAATTAAGCATTTGCAAGTGCAATGCGAGAAAACGCATATGCGCGTCAATATCGAATTCGACCGACCCTTCTACGGGATGATTTTCTCCAAGGGATTCTACAGCGACCCTCACTGCGTTCATCTGAAACCAGGGACCGGACATCTCAGCGCCACCTTCGAAATCTTCTTGAACAGTTGTGGAATGTCCTCGTCAGCTAACCATAACGCCGCTAGCTACGGAGGACCTACACCGAGTGGCAGCTACGTAGAAAACACCATCATCATCCAATACGACCCTTACGTCCAAGAAGTTTGGGATCAAGCCAGAAAACTGCGCTGCACCTGGTACGACTTTTACGAAAAAGCCGTCACTTTTCGTCCCTTTCAAGTCGACATGCTCCGAGCCGTCACCGCTAACTTCTTGGGAGACAACCTACAATGCTGGATGCAAATCCAAGTCGGAAAGGGACCATGGGCTTCTGAAGTATCTGGAATAGTTAAAATCGGACAAACTATGACCATGGTACTCGCCATCAAAGACGACGAAAACAAATTCGACATGCTCGTCCGCAACTGCGTCGCCCACGACGGAAAACGCGCTCCCATCCAACTGGTCGATCAGTACGGCTGCGTGGTCAGACCCAAAATCATGAGTAAATTCCAAAAGATTAAGAACTTTGGGCCATCCGCTTCGGTAGTCTCCTTCGCCTACTTCCAGGCTTTCAAGTTCCCCGACTCCATGAACGTGCACTTCCAATGCGTCATCCAAGTTTGCCGTTACAACTGCCCCGAACCCAAATGCGGCGGACACGGTTTGGCCGCCATCGCCGGAGAATACGGACCACCTCACGGCAACGCTTTAGGAGGCGGCGATTTCGGCGGGCACGGCGGAAGTCTCAGCGCCGAATACGGACCACCACCATCGTTGGCTGAATACGGAGTCCCACCGGCGTTCCCTGCCCCTCGCCACCCATCTGGACCAGCAGGAGCTTACTCCGAACCGAACCCAGACGTAGTCCCAGCCCCTCAGGCCCAAACTTCCTCCTCCTCGACCTCCAACCCACCCAATCCTTCGTCACCTGCGCCTCAAAACCAACAACAGGGAAGCAACGAGATCCATCTGCCTCCACCTCCGCTACCAGGACACCCCAACGCTTACAACACCGTCAAGAGGAAGAGCGGAATCGCCGACGAATTCGAAGGGAACTTGGCCACTTTAGGGGGAAGACCGCGATCCGTCGAAAACTTGCCTTCCGAACTCCAAGGTGCTAGAAGGAGAAGAAACGCCGACACGATGCACGTCGTCGTAGCCAGGGTTTACAAACGCGAAGCCCAAGAAATGACAGATGTCAACACAAGCCGCACGATTCAAGTTGTCGCCCCCGGAGATGTGAATTTCGCTCTGAATGCCGCAGCCAGTAACGAAACCGTTGTTATACAATCGGCTACATCGGCAGATCCTGAAACAATTTGCATGTCTGTTCCAAGTTTCGTTGCTGGATTAGTTATGTTGTTGTTGGTGCTCATCGTTGCCAGTCTTGTCGCAGCATTCTTGTTCGTCAGAGTTCGGGCGATTGATAGGAAAGGTGTTTCCACTGCATTCGTGAACGCCAGAGGTTACGACAACGCCGAATTCGTCAAAGTGGCCAACTGATATCAGACAAGACAAGACTGCAATTTTGTGTAAGAAGGTTCCAAAGATATTCAGGTTAAGAAAGTGATCATAGTGCGAGTGTTGCGCGCTCACGACATTTTGTGCATCCTCCTATCCCATGTACCTGTTTCCTAGCCCCAGCCTCACTCCTCTCATCAAACGCATTATTTAATTTATAAAAAGATTAACTCGTCATTTTTTGCAAACTCGTGCTCATAATCGGCGCACTTCGCCGTTATCAGCATGATTCTAACCCTATTTATACTAAGTTATTATTATTATTTAAATTAATTATTATTTATTCACCAGATCTGTGTATTTAAACTAAAAAGAAACTCACTGTATTGTTTGAGAGTTTGTTTGTATGATATTTGTTTTATAAATATTGTTTATTTATTATAACAATTGTTTAGATCATTGCCCTTCTGAATAAAGGGGGGCAAGCCGCTCCACTGTCCCTCAGCAGCCATTTCGGAGCAAAGCTAGTCTCGTAGTTAGATTTTAGATCAGATGTGTAAATAAGTGTGTATTCAAATACTCAGATAACAAATAAATTTCGTATTTCTGTATTCAAACACTGAACATTTTTGGTAGAACTAGTGATTTTTTAAAAAGCTTTTTGGTGTTTCAAGTGCATTATGAATTTGTTTGAATGACCCATTCTCTGTTTTAAATGCCCATTCCGATTTTTTAAAATCATCACTTCATATTGGCTGTGAAATTGTATTTCGTCCCCTATCAAGAGACCCCTGTTGCGGAGGGAAAAGCCGGATTAATCACTAGATCGATAAATCTTTAGCTGAAGGGCGCTGAGAGCAACTATTGTTTAATGTTCATCAACCAAGAGGTGATTTGCTCCCGCGGAACAAGAGAAGCTTTCAGGCCAATAAAACTGTTAAACTGTTGTTAGTTATAACACATAGAAACCACATGTAATTAATTTGGTAGACTAATAAAACTGTTAGGCAGACGTTGGGTACGAAAGTGCCACTTTTAAAAAAAAAGTGTTAGACTCGTAAATCTACTGGTTTTACAAAATTAACGAGGTTGTGAAACTATCACGCTGATGCCTACTTAGCAGATTGGTGTGAATTAGAAATTAATAACGCTAGCATAAGTGTTGAGAAAAACTAGCAGCTGTTGTTAAGCGTCGAAATGTTAGTGACGATTTAGTTTGGCGTGTTAAGTTCGCGATTTGTGGAAAATAAAGGCCGGAATATTTTTGTATTTGGCCAAGTTGAAGAAATTAGGAAACTTGAAATTCCTAACGCACAAATCATACAATGGGTGTAGTTAATACCGGGATGAAACTACCAAAACTCTTAAAATAGGAAAGTGTAAGCATTTAGTCTTGCTTTTTGAATTAAAATCGACGCGCAAGATATTATGTCTTGAAATAGTGCAACCATGCTAAAAGTGGCAGATGTGATTCTAAATATATCCACTCAGGATAGATAAATTTTTAATATTTAGAGAAGTCAAGGATAATAGTAGATTATATCGGTATTTCGTGGGTAAGCAAGGCGTTGTCATTAAAAATCTTGTGAATGGATAATTAAAACATTGCGAAAAAGTGGAAAAATCTGAAGAAACCAAAATGAAAAGTAAATAAGTCGTTACATTCGGTTTTAAATAAATACTCTCATTTCAACTCGGTTTGGTTGATGGTTTCAAGGCACAAAAATATTCAGAAAGAAAATAATTTTTAAAGAAAGCTTGTTTCTTAATGTGTACAAGTTTAGGCCAATTAGTCAGCATTTAATATAACTATAATATTAAGAGAAAGGCCATTAATACCCAAAACGTCCAACCCCCGGTGCATAAATGTTTAATTTTTATGCAAAAATATCTGTTGAAGTAATGCATTATCTCCAAGCCTCTGACCCGAAGAATTTGTTAGAAATACTGTCTGTGTAGTGTAGAAAAAATGGTGAAGGAAGGAATTTCCTCTCAGACATGACGATTTAACTTATAGAATTTTTATTCAAAATGAAGATTAAAACATTGCGAAAAAGTGGAAATATCCGAAGAAACCAAAATGAAATGTAAATAAGTCGTTAAATTCGGTTTTAAAACAATACTCTCATTTCAACTCGGTTTGGTTGATGGTTTCAAGGCACAAAAATACTCAGAAAGAAATTAATTTTTAAAGAAAGCTTGTTTCTTAATGTGTACACGTTTAGGCCAATTAGTCAGCATTTAATATAATTATAATATTAAGAGAAAGGCCATTAATACCCAAAACGTCCAACCCCCGGTGCATAAATGTTTAATTTTTATGCAAAAATATCTGTTGAAGTAATGCATTGTCTCCAAGCCTCTGACCCGAAGAATTTGTTAGAAATACTGTCTATGTAGTGTAGAAAAAATAGTGAAGGTAGGAATTTCTATCAGACATGACGATTTAGCTTATAGAATTTTTATACAAAATGAAGATTAAAACATTGCGAAAAAGTGGACAAATCTGAAGAAACCAAAATGAAAAGTAAATAAGTCATTACATTCGGTTTTAAATTAATACTCTCATTTCAACTCGGTTTGGTTGATGGGTTCAAGGCACAAAAATACTCAGAAAGAAATTAATTTTTAAAGAAAGCTTGCTTCTTAATGTGTACAAGCTTAGGCCAATTAGTCAGCATTTACTATAACTATGAGATTAAGAGAAAGGCCATTAATACACAAAATCTCCAAACGCGGGTGCATAAATATTTAATTTTTATGCAAAAATATCTGTTGAAGTAATGCATTATCTCCAAGCCTCTGACCGGAAGAATTTGTTAGAAATACTGTCTGTGTAGTGTAGATAAAATAGTGAAGGAAGGAATTTCCTCTCAGACATGATGATTTAACTTATAGAATTTTTATTAAAAATGAAGATTAAAACATTGCGAAAAAGTGGAAAAGTCTGAAGAAATCAAAATGAAAGTTAAATAAGTCGCTAAATTCGGTTTTAAATGAATACTCTTATTTCAACTCGGTTTGGTTGATGGCTTCAAGGCACAAAAATACTCAGAAAGAAAATAATTTTTAAAGAAAGCTTGTTTCTTAATCTGTACAAGTTTAGGCCAATTAGTCAGCATTTAATATAACAATGATATTAAGAGAAAGGCCATTAATACCCAAAATCTCCAAGCGCGGGTGCATAAATGTTTAATTTTATGCAAAAATGTCTGTTGAAGTAATGCATTATTTCTAAGCCTATGACCCGAAGAATTTGTTAGAAATACTGTCTATGTAGTGTAGAAAAAATAGTGAAAGAAGGAATGTCCTCTCAGACATGATGATTTAACTTACAGAATTTTTATTCAAAATGAAGATTAAAACATTGCGAAAAAGTGGAAAAGTCTGAAGAAATCAAAATGAAAATTAAATAAGTCGTTAAATTCGGTTTTAAATGAATACTCTTATTTCAACTCGGTTTGGTTGATGGTTTCAAGGCACAAAAATACTCAGAAAGAAAATAATTTTTAAAGAAAGCTTGTTTCTTAATGTGCACAAGTTTAGGCCAATTAGTCAGCATTTACTAGGACGATGAGATTAAGAGAAAGGTCATTAATACAAAAAATGTCCAACCTCCGATGCATAAATGTTTAATTTTTATGCAAAAATATCTGTTGAAGTAAAGCATTATCTCCAAGCCTCTGACCCGAAGAATTTGTTAGAAATACTGTCTGTGTAGTGTAGAAAAAATAGTGGAGGAAGGAATTTCCTCTCAGACATGAAGATTTAACTTATAGAAATTTAATTAAAAATGAAGGGAAACAAATTTTCCTGTTTTTAAAAAAATGCAAAGGGACAAATGAGTTGTTGAAATTTTGCTTCCAATAGATAAGTCTCAGCAGTTGTTGGTGTTCTCACTAATAAAACAAAGTGTATATTCCGTTGAGGACCAATGTGTTAGACTAATGTGAAAAGTATTCAAAATCAAATTATATTATGACTGATAAAAGAAGAATCAAATTGGGCGAAGAATACAGGGAAGAAATGTTGAATAGTTTGAACCATACCTGTCTTCATAGTTGTCTGAAAGCCATTAACTATAGCAGGATCAGAGTTATAACTAGATTCCAACAGAAAAATCCAAAATGACCATCAACTATTTGAGTACAACTAGCTCTGATTACGAAATACGCAGTTTAGAAGTATGTGCTCGAGGGATGGTGAAACTGACTTTATATTTGTCCTAGATGCACCAGTCTTGAGGCTTAAACAAAATTGAGTAAATGTTGTCTGCTTTGCTTCGAAGAAGAAATGCAAAACATGATATAGCTTTATTTCCAAAGTTTCTCGTTTGCTGATTATTCTTTCAATTTGCTTCTCTAAATTGGTTACAAACTGCATCTTTTACTTGAAACCATGACTTTAGTAAGTGGTTATACGATAATGACCTGAGCTTAAAATAGGTAGAAATAGTTTTAGATTTAGAAGGATAATAACTGCGGTCAGCTTCTTGAAAATTTATACAATTTCAAAGTTCAAAGTCTTCCCGAATAGATATTTTCATAATGTTGGATTACTTCATCTAAGTGGTTAGAATACATCAATACAGATTACTACAAAAAATTGGGAATTAGACGTTCATGATGAGTTTGTATTTTTGGCCCAGGCAAAAAATCGTCTACTATTTTGAGACTGTATTTTATTTACGTTTATTGCAAGACTTAACTTCACGTGGTTCGGATTGTCCGATCTGGATCAGATATAGTTTGTTGCCATTGAAGCTCGACTGACTATAAGATAGAGCTAATAAAACTGCCTAACCATGCTTCCGCCTGCTTTGGTGAGTCACTATAAATATGTGCGGCCTGGCGTTGTCCTAGTGAGAAACATCTCTTCTGTCTTACAAATCTGGCAGTTTCTTGTTAATAGCAAGGCTCAAACGGTTAAATTTTGTTCAGATAGAAATCAGATTCATCCTGTTTCTTGCATCGATTCATGTGGCGCCCACTCATTGAATTTCGTTTTGAATCCATCAGTATTTAGATAGTTCAAAACTGTTTTGGGGTTGATCTTTAAGTTCTGCGTTATGTTCCGTCTACCAACATGCTTTTATTGACATGGTTTTATTGGCATTTTCAACGATATGTCTACTTACGCGTAGCACATCTTTAAAACCAAAATACCATAACGGAATTGAAGGAGCCAAAATTGCGAGTATATTGATGACAGACATAATTCACAAAATTCGCCACCTGGGTCCATTTTTGCTCCTATTATAGCAGTATGGCAAAATACAGATAATTTTTCTCAACTAACTTCTATCCCTAACACCCTACAACTTACAAATGTATCAACAAATCAAAAATGTCATTTCATTTTTGCCAACGAGAAGAAATCTCGTTTTGTTTCATCAATGCAGTAACATATCGCAAAAGAATCGAAGATTTGGTCGGTATATTAGGATAAGGGTGTCATTTAACAGAATTACTGGTATGCCAAAGCTTCTAGATGCTACAAATGTGGAAATCAATGCTTACTTCCAAAGAAGAGTTCTTTGTCATCACAATAATAAATATCTGAGCCTAGTTTAAAGGCAGCAGAGTAAAGTTTTCGGACAAGTTTTTGGTGATTCTGAAGCCCGAAGTTCCGAGCGCTGAATACGTGCTTCGTCCCGTCTCGCTGCGAAGGCATTAGCTTCTGGGCCAATTGAGATTCCCATAATACTTAGGATTTTTAATATAGGGATGAAACCTTCATTAAAAATACAAACCGCTAATAAAGTCGCAATTTCAATTGTCTTCGGTCCAGCGTGAATGTGCTTCGGAGCTAAAGTCCATATCAACGAATTCAAAGATTCGTTATTATTTCGGGTTTCAGAACCCAAACATCCTGCCATCAAATCATCAGTTGTTAAACTTTGATAAATTGGTTTTATTACTCGTAAAACGGCGTCACTTAGAAGAGTCATTGCTTGTAGATACTTGCGCCACCTAGTAGAACAATTCATGTGCTGAGGATTTTCGTTTGTTGAAATTTTATGACAGTAAGTTGCCCATACATCTCTCTTTATGTCTTCAACAGAATCTGGATTTCGACAAATTGCCAAACCGTAATATAAAGACAATTCATTAATGAGCTTATCAGTGAGCTTACCAGCACCCTTGCCATCAATACCTTTATTCGCTTTTTTTGTTGCACGTAACCGTTACTACAAACGGCAATAACTCTGAAACTAATGAGAATTTTGACAAATCATTTTAATGACATATTCTTGAATGGCTAAACTTTAGAAATATGAAAAAAAAAATTCTACACTAGAATACCCCCTTAATATAAGAGTGAATGTTGACTCTGTGAGGAAACAGCCTTTACCATAACGTGGCGGAAATTTGTCGTAGGTTAGTTTTTTCTAATTTGCTACTAAAATAAAAACAATAGTATGTGAATCACTGAACTAGTATTTATTGCATGAAGAGCACTAAAAGATATCGAATAAAAACATCATTGTTTGATTTATAGTACCTTTGGGGCGTGAATCCATACGATAATACATTTAGAATATTTAAAGTAGCATAGACGTGTGTAGATTGTTACAGTAAAGCCGGCCTCATGCTTCAAAGTTATTCAAAGAGCTACAAATGTAGGATTCTGAACGCAGATGTCAATAATGGTGATAGAGGACCGCGTAAAACAAGAATCAGAAGTGCAAATTCAAGATTGAGGTCGAAATGAGTAGTTGAGAGGATGGCAGTACTACTGGCTAGGAATTTTACACTGATAACTTCAAGACAAAAACTCCTCCACACAAGCTTTCAAGGTTTCATTTCTAAAATGAATGACTAGGCAAGTAAAATGTGTTATCACTAAAAAATTTCATAGTTGTCATAATGACTTATGTTCAAAAGATAAAAATGTAAGAAAAGCATTCTGTGAATTTTTGAAATTTGCTTGTGATTCCGAGCAGTCTTTCTCATAATTTTTGATACTATAATAGCTTCTGATTCCTCTGGTTATATATGTACCTGTGATTGGATAATTGTGAATTTATAAACAACCAAGTACATTGAACATTACTTGCTTGACCCTCTTCAATTCGTTTAGAAACGACTAATTAGAAAATATGTATGATAGCTTAAAAAGACTGGGCTTAATATAAGAAGTTCAGCCTAAGATCAGTTCTTTGTTGATGATTTCAAATGACAATGTGATTCTCCTGCTAGAACAAATATATTCATAAATCAAATTAACTGTCTGCAGTAACTAAAATGTGACTGTACTAGAATTTGTCTGTTTGAGACACAGTTTTTCTGAATCTAGCACCTGCAGAACGCACCAACCCAGTACATTGCGAATAAAACCTGATGTATTTTGAACTTGCTTCATCTTTGATGACTGTGATAATAGGCATTTACATAAACGCAAGAAAAAATTGTTGAAAGCATCATTCCTATTCATGATGCTTTCAACAATTTCAACAAAAGCATCATGAATAGTAATGGAAAAGGTGCAGTTAGAAGTGTTGCCATATTACTAGGTTCTTCAATCAATTTTCGGTTCGCTAAGAAAGGGCGTTGCTGCTAGCCTAAACTTTTTTTGTTATGTTGGTACACTCATCATATCTACAGATGTGAAATTTCAGTTCAGTCTTTCAATTCATTCGTTGCTAACAATCCCATTTAGTATCATGTCACAGTATTTTTTTGCAATGGAAAATTTATATATCGCGCAGTGATTGAATTTTAGCTTTTGGAAGGCTTAAAAGCAAAAGAAACTTATGAACCAATGTGGAAAATGTATAAGGACTCTTCGCCTTCAATTAGAGCAGTAGAAAGATGGGTTGCTGAATTTAAACGTGGTCTTACAAGCCTTGAAGACGATCCACGTCAAGAACGTCTAAAACCAGCAACAACACCAGAAAGCGTAGAAATAATACGGGATATCGTATTGAAAAATCGTCGATTGCCTGACAGAGATTTAGTAGAAACCCTACAATAGACATCTCATTGGGTAGTGCAAGCAATATTTGACTGAAGTACTGGGTTTTAGAAAGCTGTGTGCACAATGGGTGCCTCATTTCCTAAGAATGGAACAAAAAGGCATTCGAATGCGACTTTCTCACCAACATTTAGAGCCTTTTCCAAAAGATAAAGTGGATTTTGTGCGTCGATTCATCAATATGGAGGGGACTTGAGTCTATCACCATGGACTTGAATTAAAACAAGAGGCTTAAGAGTGATGTGAACCTGGTTCTTTTTATTTTGAATATTGTTGTAACCTTTGAAACCAGCTAAAGAAAAAATTCGTAGAAAAAGGCACAGTTTTTCAAAAGAAAACAATCATTCTACAGGGTTGGGCACTCGATGTGTAGCGTATTCAAAAAGCCATAAATTCGGTTTAAAGAAGTATTTTTATTTATTTTAAAGTACAGAATGTGTGAAAATAATCAACAATTCAGAATCAATTTATTTGGTTTCGATATGACCACCTTTTGCCTTGACTATGGCTCTGAGACGTTCAAAAAACGAATCGCAAGCTGC
>JAWQRO010000428.1:0-39222 GCA_033557835.1 Helochares maculicollis
TCCAGCAGCAAGAAGAACTTGCTTCAGCATTAGGAGTTACCCGCCAAGCCATTTCCAAGCGATTGCATGCGTTGGGAATGATTCAAAAGCAAGGAACTTGGGTTCCTTATGATTTGAAGCCAAGAGATGTTGAACGTCGTTTTTTGGCCTGTGAATAACTGCTCCAGCGGCAAAAAAGGAAGGGTTTTCTTCATCGCATCATGACGGGTGAAAACTGGATTTATTACAGCAGCCCAAAGAAAAAAAAGTCATGGGGACTGCCCGGTCATGCTTCTACGTCTTCGGCTCGGCCAACTATTCACGCTGCGAAGATTATGCTGTGTATTTGGTGGAAACAAGTCGATGTTATTTATTATGAACTGTTGATAGCGAACGAAACTATCACTGGGGACCGGTATCGACTTCAATTGATGCGATTGAGCCGAGAACTGCGCGAAAAACGGCCACAATACGAAAAGAGGCGCGAAAAAGTGATTCTACAGCATGACAACGCTCGCCCACACGTTGCCAAACACGTTAAAACCTACCTAGAAACGCTCAAATGAGAAGTTCTACCCCACCCGCTATATTCTCCAGATATTGCGCCGTCCGATCTTTACTTGTTCCGTTCGATGGCACATGGTATGGCTGAACAGCAGTTCCGCTCATATGAATACATCAAAAAATGGGTTGATTCGTGGATAGCCTCAAAAGATGAACACTTTACCGTAACGGTATTGGTGCTCTGCCAGAAAGATGGGAAAAATTTGTAGCAAGCGATGGGCAATACTTTAAATGATTCATTTGTAACCATTTTTTACAATCAAGTTGCATTTTCATCAAAAAAAAAACAGCGAGAACTTATTTGCGCACCTATAATATTTTTTTAGTATCTTTGAAGCGTGTAACAAATTTCAAGTCAATAGCTCTATTTAAACGCCTAGTTTACTTGAAAAAAATTCAAAATTGTGTAGGTAAACAAGTACTTCCGGTGGTCCCACATGCATCAAAAGTTGATAGAGAACTAAGTTTATGCAATAATAGCTGTACACCAAATTTCATCGCCCCACCTGAAACGGTCTGAGTGCTATCGTGTTTACATACACACACAGACAACATGACAAAAATAATCAAAATAAGGTCATTCAAATCGTGGAGATCCGTTAAAATCTCGAGGTCGAGTTTTTTCATGATCCCAATATTTTCCCTTTAGTATACTTCGTATAGTAATACAGGAATGTAAAAAGAATCGTTGTATAACACTGCAAATCTGGAAGTAATTTAATATCAATGATTTTACCAATCAATTATTAGATTAGTCAAAATATCGACTTTTAATGATATTTCGGTAAATATTTAATTTACTATACAATACTCTGCTAATGCAATTTCTCTGGTCAGAGATGGATTCGTTTTGATTGCCAGCAATGTCGATTCTTAAAACGCATATAATGCGCTTGAGTAAATTACATTAAATATTAATCGTTGCTTAATTGGTCGCACACAGTCATAACTATTTAGTTTGTATGTCTTGTCTTATACGTCGAGCTAAACAAATATGGCAGCCCTTTCTCGGCTACTTTTTTGCCTTTGTTAGTATTAGTCAAAAATGGACCCTTCTAGATTGGTAAAATTAGTATAATAGTAATTATAAATTATGCACATGACCTTGCATTTTCACGGTGGCATAATTCTTGGCTTCTTGGATGGTAGTTTCCGCCGTTTACTTATACCTCCGATTGCCTAGTTTAAAAAGATTCAACAGTCTCCTTTGCGAAACATTAAAACGAAGTGTTTTGAAATTCCTTGTTTATCTGAAATATTCATTGAAATTACGGATCAGCAAAGTTGTTTGTTTGCATAATTGCATGATGCATGATAAAAATGAATGTATTGGGGTGAGAAATCACCAGCTGGTGTAGAATATTCTCACACCACAAATTGAGGTATTAACGATCCGTATATCGAAAGCTCAATTGTTGCTACAACGTTGAAATATTCGTGTAAAAGTGAAACAAAGAAGGGTGTTATTGAGTCACACGAAGATAAATTTAATCCAGGTGCTCGTGCTGTCCATCATTGATTACAACAACCAACCCAGCTGCGTTATCACTTCAATTATGTGTAAAAGGAATAAAAACTTTAAAAAAATTAGACAATAACATGCTGTCAGAACATATCTTATATTCCTCAACTATTTTACAATTATGGACCAAAATCTTCAGGTTTGCACTGTCCAGGGCTAGTTAGAGACAATCTTTTTGTAGCTTGTAACTATTGCACGGATGACACTTCTTATAAGAATGTTGCAAATAAATTGTATATTTTTTAAGTTAGTAGTACATATAAACAACTGTATTCTATTGACTAATCTGTCGATCGCTCAAATTGAAAGTGTCTCAAATGTCCTGATACTGCCTCGTTTGCTGTAGAGAGGAAAATCGTTTATTCTCTAATCGTTGCATCAACGAGATATATGAATTTTGTATGATTCTAAAAGTATTAATTCCAAGTCTGGGTATTTTTAACGTTCGACATTCAAGTTGATACAAAAACCATTTTAACTATTTTAGAAATTAAATTTCTGGATAACTTAATCATCACCTGCACTATTAAGGCGACGTGTTCAAGACATATCACTCTCTTACGATATTTTACTGTCAATCCTAAAATTTCTCACTTAATATTTTAATCCTGGCAATTAACATAAACACTTGGAGAAATCGCATCAATTCGAGTGATTTTTTGGTCCCGTAAGTGTCCCAACTGTTCTACAAAACAAACACAGCCAATTATATGAACTAAAATTACCTATTTCATACTCATAATTATAAAATTAATAAACCATAATTGACAAGTGTTTTACTTGCCAAGGCGAACGTCCACAATTTCCAAATAAATTGGTTCAAAACGGTTGTGATCTTAACCTATTGGCAAGTCTTAACTGGAAGTATGCCAGCAAAAAGCAACACTTAAAGCCCATAGTTGCATTAATTGCACCACGAGATACATTATCCCCCCTATTTACAGATTTTAATAATCTTGTAGCTATGCCAGATAAATCAGTTGATATACACTAGGAAAAGCAATCGCACAATAAAACACTAAAACTCTGTTTCTTGCACAAACTTTATTTCAATAAAACTCGATCTGATAATAAAGTGTACAGATAATTGTAAAAAATAACGAATTTACAGAAGACATCCTTTACTTAATTGCTGATGGTAGTTCAGCAAAAAATGGCAAATAATCAATGATTAATGTTTAATGAAAACAAAAGACTATTCTATAATACAATGCATAAAACTTCATCCTTAAAAAACTGAAGGTGTCAGGGCTTAAGGCCAATCTGAAATAAGGTTTATGTATTAATCGAGGGACTAACATATTTGGGGCATTGCGCCAGAGCTCCCGCATCCTCTTACCATTAAACTTATCAATATGGTTTACTTCTTCCTGTCTTTTCCCTTATCTTCCGTAGTGCTTTCAGAGGCATCTTTGTCAACATCCCCACCTCCGTCATTTTCAGCCCATTTTCCATCGTATGCTTCTCTATCTACATATTTATCTCCGGTATAGTCATCGCGATCTTCTCCTTCAGATAAAGGGCCCTCATGTCTGACCGGCTCTCCCTCGTTATCAATATACTTATTGATCTTTTCTTTCTCGGCATTTACTTTCTTCATAGGCTCAGGCGAATCTCTGCTGCTGTACGACCTGCTGCGGTCTCTAGACCTGCTCCTCTCATATCTGCGGTCCCTATAATCTCTATAGCCACTACCTCTTTGGAAACGGCCTCTAGGTCTACGAGCCCCTCTGTTATTATAATTGTTATACGGCCTTCCACCTCCTCGCCCCCCTCTATAATCGCGGTCGTACCTCGAATCTCTATTGTAATAATTTCCTCGTCCTCTAGGATGGTTACTCCTGGGATTTTGGAACCTAGGTTTATAGTAAGTACCTCTATCGTTAAATCGACCACGGAAACTGCCCCTGCGGTACCTTCGCCGTTCTCCAGAATAGCTTCTGGAGCGAGATCGACTCCTTGAATAATAAGAGCCTGACCTAGATCGTGATCTGCTGTAATACGATCGTGATCGGCTTCTATAACTCCTGGATCGAGATCGTGAACCGCTGCTTGATCGTGAACGAGAGCGGCTGTATTTTCCGCCAGACCGTGATCGACGGCGGGGAGACCGACTACCGGATCTTGGACGACCTGGAGGTTCTGGTGGTTTGCGGCCTGGATCATAAAATAGAAAATTAAATATAAATACAGAGAAGTGCTGACAGCTGTAAATACAAGATCGCTAAGTACTAGAAGACTCGGTCATTTCTACACATGATACAATACATATCAGGTCTGCAGGTATGAAACAGGAATTTACTCATACAGGGCTCTTGTCGTCAATGTAGAGACTGTTAAACCGTGTCATTGGCGCTTTTTTCTTTGGCTATGCCTGTCAGATTCGTAATGCACAGCAATTCTAGTTGTATATACAAAATATGTTGTTTTTTATGACCCTTAATATGTCTAATTTTATGTATGGACACAAATTATGATGAAATATATGTCTAAACAAATTGAAGTAAGGACATTTTTAGTGTACATTCTTTATTTATGTGACGTTTTGAATGTAAATTCTTTATTTACTTGGCATTTACAACGTACATTCTTTATTTACCTGACGTTTACAATGTACATTCTTTATTTACTGGTTTTTATAATACTTACAGACGAGTCAACTTGGCGTAGTAGCTCGTGTTTGAGTTGCCGCTAGTAAGTGTACAAATCAAGCGAGTACGGAAAAGAACGAGAGCTCAATTCGTATGTTGTGTGTTTTTAAGCTTCCGCCATAGAGCATCGACCAAAAGTGTATTCGTTCAGTGGTCAAAAATGGGTTACAATGTTGCAGATTGAGGATGTTATCATAAGATACTATATTTTAATAAATGATACAACTACAAATACTGATTTACTTCAATCCTGACCCGATCCATTAAGTTTCGTAATGAGAACTGCCCTAACTGAGAGTCGAATGAAAGAACGAATTAATGTTAAAAAGCAATTGCTATCAATTTATTTAATCGGCTTTGTCTTACTAACCCTAATTAACTTTTGAGTTAAGTGAATTTCAACTCGATTTAACTAGTCACGGTTTTTCAGAGTTGGCATATCGCTAATAATGCTTATAAGTGACATTATCTGTTAATGAATATAATGCAAGAATTTTGTGCTAAATAGCTATAAATGTACCCACCCAACACGTGTAGTCTGTAGTCGAAAATGTAAACGAAATCATTTTTCATATATACACTTAAAGATACAGAAGGAAATTCAGTTACTTATGTGTACAATTCATTGTCAATTTTATTTTAATATAACGCTACACAAATAAGCCGCAACTTTGTCAGAAGACGAGAGAAAACAAGACAAGTAAAGGCGATACGCTCATACCAAATTTGTCCGTTTAAAGAGATAATGATTGATCTTTATTTAGCAGCCAATCGCATTTATCTGCTCAACTTGCCAAAAAAAGTTATTTGCTTCGCCTACTAATTAGAAATCACCAAATGATTTATTTCCTAATAAATTTATTTAATTGAACTAGTGTTTATTCTATAAATGATATGATTTAACTGTGATATTAACCAGCCTGTTTAAGATCATTTGCCCACTTATGTTGTCTCTTTGTATGGTAATTAGTAAGTATTGAAATCCTGCAGCCTTCAAGTTAAATTGATAAAACAAAATAATCGATCATCTCACTAACGAGAGCGATCCGATAAGTCTTAGCCCCACCACCCGATGGCACCAGTATCGCAAAGACCGATTTACTACCATGCAGTACATTTTAGTAGACGGCTACTGTCAAAATTTTAGCTGAATCAGACTCGTAGCTTTGTAATGACTGTGTGTGGAAGTACATGTCTCCGCAGAGCTTAGAAAAATGGAAAAAGAGCAATATCGGTCAATGATTCGACTCTTGTTTTTGGAAGGGGAATCACGCAGCGAAAACAAAATGCTTTTGGATGCTGTGTACGGTAACTCTTCTGCGATGGCGACTGTTAAAAATTGGTTTAATGAGTTTCATCATGGTCGCACGTCGGTTTTCGATAAACCACGTCCAAGTGCCCTGAGGATAACAGAGGATAACGTGACAAAAATCCACGATCTCGTATTGGCAGACCGGCGATTGAAAGTGCGCGAGATAGCTAAAACAGTAGACATCTCAAAATACCACGTGGGTCATACCCTGCATGAAATGTTGGGCATGAAAAAGCTGTCTAAAAAATGAGTGCCGCGTTTGCACACTCTAGACGACAAGCGTTACCGTAGGAACACTTCAAAGCAGTGCTTGACGCTGTTGAAGCACAATCCGAAGGAGTTTCTGCGTCGTTTCGTGACCGTCGATGAAGCATGGATCCGCTGGTACAAACCGGAGACCAAGAAATAGTCGAAATAGTGGACTTCACCCAGCGAAGGAGTAAACTGTCGTTATCAGCTGAAAAGGTGAACGCCGCAGTTTTCTGGCCTTGTGACGACCAGTTTTCACAAAGTATGACCTACATCGACTACCTGGAGAAGGGCAAAACAATCACAGGGCTCTACTATACCGAATTATTAAGCCAATTTGACGACGAATTGCAGAAAAAACAGTCCTACTCGGAAAAAAAAAAGTGCTCTTCCACCATGACAATGCACGAACTGCTGCCCCATCCACCGTATTCTCCAGATTTGGTCCCAGGGGATTTTTTTCGTTTCCAAACTTGAGTCACTCGCCGAGCAGAAATTTGAGTCGAATAGTCATCGCGGCCACGAGGGCCTACTTTGTAGACCTCGAGGAAACGTATTTTTCCGATAGATTAATGCAGTTGGAGCATTGTTGGGTCAAGTGTATTGAGCTAACACGAGACTATGATGAGAAATAGCCACTTTTCCAAAATTTTCGATTTTCTGTTGTAGGCTAAGTACTCATCGGACCGCCCTCATATACTCGAACTTAAAAGTATTTTATCATGTGTTGCAACCTAATAACTGGCGAAATAAAAAAATATGCGGAGGACGACATAAAGCTCCTTGCCGATGAGCCTGGATCAGCAAAGCAAAAATTATTATGAGCACGCACATATTTTAAAATTCTATTGCAATCGTCGTCCTGCAGATAAACCAGTTATTATAGACATCGGTTTTGAACGTCCCAGTTCCAGCACTCGTTCAATTACAATTAAATACTAAGCAATAAGAAAAATTGGCAAAATAATTTTGAAATAAGCTTGCTAAATACGTGAAGGAAAATTGTATTTCAACAATGATTTTCTATTTCCGTAAGTTAAAACATTTATGTTGCCGCTATTACACGTACGAATCTGCTTGGCCATGGTGGCGAATAGAAAATCAATGCACAAAATACCGGGAATAATAGAATGTGGAAGTACAAAAAGATCATGCAGTTAATTTACTCCCTTACACCTCAAAGTACGAACAATACTGTGTTTTATCAACTCTTTAATATACAGTTAGTTTTGAAGAAAAGCTATATTAGTCGTTGTTAAAGTTAAGAAATATATATGAATACAAAAGAAGATTTAAATCTAATACTTTGACTAGCTTTCGGAATTTCACCATGCTTTACTATTCGCAGTAATAAAAATAGCATAGTATTAATTGTTTCTAAGCATACTAAACACAAATGTTTCTAAAAGTACGGTTGAGTAACAAGAAGCAATAAATTTAATACTGCCGAGGAGTGACTTATGATGGAAAAACCAATTAAAAAAGAGACAATTATTCAAAGCTACATTGAAGAACTTCAGGCATAAGGGATATAAATCATGCAATTTAGACGACATGGATCTTTTTGTACCTGCATAGGATTTAGGTGGCACACCTGGTGGTAAAGGAGGCATATCATCACCGTGAGGTCTGGTATCCTTTGGCGGCGTCATCAGTCTAAAGTTTCCAAACTTATCCAGAACAACTTGGCCTGGAGGAATAATCGGCTTGGGCATCACAATCGGAGTTGGTACTTTCGCTTTCTTCACTTCCAGTTCCACTTTCTTCGGGGTCGGCTCTTTCAGCGCCATCGCTTTCCGAACGCTGACGTTCTTATCGACTGGCAGGGGCGGGGCCTTTTTGGGCGGCGATTCATCCCTTTCCCCGTTTTTATTACTTGAGCGTTTGGTGGGTTCGGGAATTGCATCATCGGCCCAATCTTCTCGCTCGGGTTTCCGCTTAAAGCGAGAGCTACCTGCCGACGACGATCCCATTTGCATTTTCCACTTGGTAGGAGCACCGCTAGCCGTGGCGCTTGCCGTTGCTTCCGCCACAGCTTGGCGAGCTTTTTGCTCACGTGTCGGCGACGGAGAATCCATTGTTATTGATCGTTTTGGACTGTCGCTAATTTCACTTCTGTTAGACAAACAATACAAGTTACAAGCGTAAACTCAGGAAGTCAGAAAATATCTTGTAAGACGATGATAGTATAATTGATTGTTTTTTGATATATTCAATGTACATTATATGATACTCTTCAAGCTTTACAAAGTGTACAAACAGATCTATAGGGGATCGCCACCGAAAAGCGTTTGAATTGAACCAAAAAGGAATATGCGAAAATTGTTGATGCATAGACCATTGTCGGCCAGAGCCAAAATTCAAACTAATACATGCTCACTCCGAATAATGATATTAAAGTGAAACTATCATTTATGCATTCCAGCCCAAATGGTCTAAGTGAAGATTCAGCAAAATTTTGAAACTCTAGAACGCAAAAATGATGTGACAATCCCCAGGAACTCATAATCCAATAAAAAAGCAGTTGCGGAATTACCGATTAAAATAATTATAAGTGAGACGCAGCTATTGATATTACTTACTTTGTAACGAAACCAGATTTACTGCATTTATGAAAACTAATGAAACCCTATCCTGTATCTCAAAATAATAGCTTATCCAATAAAATCATCATACAAAAGACGCTTAGCGATGAGAATGATTTTTATACGGTTTTTTTAAAGTTTAAAAATGTCTACTAAGAAACATGAAGAATGTAGATGCAATACCTGAAATAATGAAGTTTGGTTAACGTTAGAAAAGAGAAAAAGTGTTGTAACTGTGGATTTAAAAATGATTATTGACTGAGTGAAGTCGGCAAAATGCTCGAAATATACCTACGGATTTTAAAAACGTTGTAACAAATGAATCGTTTGGAACCAAAACGTCGTTACACCCAACCGTGTCGGTAAAAACATATGGGAGGCATGAGCTAAGCAGCTTTTCAATAATGTAGAGCTAATTTGTCTTAATGATCTACATTTAGCACATTAAAACCCAAACGTATCCACAATATTAGAACATTTTTTCAATTTTCTGCAGCAATTAAACAAACACAAATACACAAATAAAAGCAAGTGATGACTAACCTCTTTGATTCTTTTTCGAGGGCATAGTAAGCATTCAATTTAGATTCCAACTCTTCCAAATCCGGCAAACTATCCAAAAACCTGAAATCACGATTGAATTATACACTGCACATTAAATTAATAATTTGTTTACAGTCGATTACAGAAAAGCGAGTTACTTAGGGTTGTAGAAAACAAAGTGACTGAGTTAAACGGGAGTTTAATTTTAGTACTAAACTTGCACTTCGGCTTGGCAGCTCGGATTATCTTGTTGAAGCTAGTGTTGACTTGACGCGAGATTCGGAGGTATCTGTGATTTGCAAATTGATTTTTCTTAGTATCGCTTGTTATTTCCATAACTCTTTTTTCTGCAACTGGCCCTTAATGTGCTACAAATCCAAACAATTTGAAACAGTGGAGTCTATATTGCAAAACATGTAGATGTTTTTTTTACACATGTAGCAAAAGCAAGGATCAAGCATTAGTTTACATTTAAAATGGAATTAAGCTCAGTAATTTAATGAAATATTAATTCATAATTCATTATAAAAATATTCAAACTATTTACAAATCAAATGAACATTTATTTATAGGGCATATTTAAGTTAAATGAGACAAGATGATATACTCCATCCACACTCTACTTTCTTCTGGCTACACACATATGATTGTATCTGTGAGCACAATTGTGTTATAAATATGGCAAAAAACCTAACCTGCAAAACCGAATTCAGGTAAAATTCATCACAAAATATAATAGCAAATCGAGTATTGCTGATAAACCCAAGCATAAATATATAAATGAATTAACAGTTTTTTAATTCGAATAGCAACCAAAATGCAGCCACGGCTTGAAATTATTTTCCATTAACTATTGTCTATCCTTCGTTCAAGGATTACGGCCACTTTTAGCATGTAATTTCATTTTTGGGGTGATCAAGTCGGAGGTACATGAAAATTTCACCATTCCTATTCTTTTGTGTGTGACAATCCGCATTCTTACATTATTATATATTCTTATAACCAGGCTCGGTTAACGCCAATGAACGCAGTGGAAACAACGACACTTGGCTAGTCTGTCACATACGAATTTTAGCGGCGGAGCCTGATTGGTCTACGCAATAGAGGACGTCGTCAGCTCCTTTCGTAAAAAGCATATTGCCCTCAATGAGATAAAGTGTCTATTTTAATTTACTTAGTCAGTAAGAATGAATGATTTTGCAAAAAAGGCAAAACATGACATCGTAGTAAAACATTTTTCTTAATATTGTATTTTTTAACTTTAACTACTGTGATCAAAAATTAAGGTGAATTTGTTTAAAAACTGTAAATTCTTTATTTAGTCTCCCAAATTAATTTCATCCCTTTCAAAATAACGCACTTTTGCCAATGCATTTTCCAGTCTTCAAAACAGTCAGAAGCCGCACGGGGCCAAATCAGGTGAATACGGTGGTTGCGGAACGATACGAGTCGAGTTTTTGGCAAAAAAGTCACAAAGAACCAATGCGGTATGACATGGTGCATTTGGCACCAATCGAGACTTGACGGTTTGAGACACAAAAAATCCTTCAAAATGGTTTGGACTGAACCAAATGATATTCCAACACTATCAGCGAGGTCTCTGTCAATCGACGATTTTCAAGCACCAAATCTTTGATTCTTTGGACGTGGCACTCGTCAATAGACGTTGACGGTTGTCCAGAACGCGGTTCGTCTTCATCGCGTTCTGGGCCCGTTTCGAACTCGTTGTATCACTTATAAACGTATTTTTGGGCCATAGTTTGATCACCAAAAACCTTCCGCAAAATTTTCAATGTATCCGCACAAGAATATTCGCTTCGCAAACAAAATTTGATGCTAGTTCTTTGCTAAGCAAAATCACCCATTGTAAATATAAAAAAAAATCACTTTTGGGTGTTTACAAAAACACATGTAACTCAGAGATAATCAACGCTTCTGACAAACAGACCCTTGGCAAATGTTATAGACAGTCCTAGCAATATAAGAACAAAAATGTACCTGCCTTCCTAATGCCCTGGAGTTTTAAACAATTTCACTTTACTTTTTGATCACAGTAGTATATCAATGGATGCATAATGTAATAAGTGCATAATGTATTCATAGATTTCCAAAGTAATTCATAAAAGGTGCCATTCCCTGAGCTGCCCTTCCGTGGTCTTTCAAAATAGCTCGTCCGAGAAGTTGGCGGTTTTTTGTCCCTACAGGAGGCCATCAGGGGCTTCTTTTTGCGAACTTACCGGAAGCGGATAGTGTGTATTTGTTTTGCGAATTATATTTTAAACGAGAAGATATAATCATTCGTCAAACTCGCAAATCGTTGGCACCTTCTGCCATCCCGGTATTAGGCATACCCACTTCCAGAAGAAATCGTGAACAATCGGTCAATTGTGGTAACCACTGCAGAAAAGCGAGCCTTTTCGAATGACGAGGAAGTAAGGTAAATACAGCTATTTTTTTAAATATTTCAAAGTAAATGCATTGTAAGTACAGAGTCAGATTCCAATTACCCTTCTATATTTTTGAAACTATAGAAGATTGTACGAATATGTTGCCTTTAGAAACCGTTCCACTCCTTCAATATCCCTTGCGATACTCGGTATGTATCATTGTACAACAGGAAATTTATCGCTATCATTAGAATCGGCTTCGTGGCTTAGTTCTATATTGTCTGCGTTATCGCGGGTAAGAACGTCTATATTATTCATGTTACGTTCACTATAAACTTTATCGCTACTACTTTCAATATCTAAATTTTCACAAATGTTTCTATTATTTGCCGTATCGGGGATATAACTATGAATTCATAATATAAAAACAACTGATAAGCCCGAATCTGATGCACTCTACTGCTGAATGACAGGACTTGCATCCAAGTGCGAACGGCGGAATGTTGCTCAAACTGCGATTGTCTGTTGTTATCGAGAGCATAACAATCGGCGAACCGCCACCGCCATTTGTCAGCAATAGCGAAACATCCTACAGCTAGTTCTTACGATTTGTTTTTCTTCCCATGTTAAAAATAGAAAAGTATTTGCATTGTCGCCATAGCGGAGCCCTCAAGTTTGAAGACAAATTTTAAACGGCTCCGGTCCGGAGCCATCGAATGCAACGAGAGGCTTTCCCAAAAGGTCAACTAGCTCAACGCCCATATAAAACTTGCCTTATGAGATGAAACTCTTATACCCTTTGGTGTCAACGCTCATCGTAACCTCTGTATTGATTTGATTAATATTTGTAACTTTTGACCGAGGCTGAACTATATCAATTATTTCAGTCAACCGGAGAATATAATTAAGGTCATATTTCATAATGATTCGAAAAATATGTTTATGTTCCACTTTGCACGTGCCATCAGCATTGTTCTTTGAACGACTTGATATGTAATGCATTACAAATGTTATTTTGTACCATTAATCTAATTCTAATTATTTATAAACTGATATAGCCAAATCATGGGCACAAACAATTCAACAAGACCTACGTGAACTGAACCTAAATGAAATGGACGCTATGGATCGCCTACTATGGCGTCAAAAACTGACGACAAAGAAGCAACGTCCTACTCTGGAAAGGAAAAATGGACACTAAACGAGTATGCGATAGAATTAAATTTAAATTTATCGAGCGGCATTTATTTGCATATGTACCTTTTGTTCAATGAAAATAAATTTGGTGCATGAAAATGTAAACTATAAAATAAAATAGTTTAAAGCCAATTAAATGGGACATTTTCTCCAACTGATTTCTCCAGATGTGGACGAATAATTGATATATCTATGGAAATGGAAAGCTTTCGTTCGTTTCCATGGTATCCTTGCATTACTACTCGGGTACTTGAATAGCGATTATTCACATAAGTTCAAACTGTCATTTTTTTCCCATGAAAAATATGCAATTATTTAAGAACAATGGTAAAACAAGTATTGACCCTCGCTTTTTACACATTTTATCCATCTCCCGGGCAATTTATGGATACCATTCCAAAAGAAACCTTCAACTTTCATTGATATTCATTCATCGAGGTATTCCCGTACATCTTCGAAAGTCTTGAAGTGTTGCTCAGCCAGTGCGTGTCCCTTCGATGAGAAGAGGTGATAATCAGAAGGCGCCAGGTCTGGTGAATGCGATGGGTGGGGTAGGAGTTCCCAGTCAAGCAAAGAAATAGTTTTTGTTTGACCATCTTGACTGAATGTGCAGGAGCCTTATCATGCTGCAGAATGACGCTGTCTTCGAGCCCATTTTGGTCGTTTTTCGATCACAGCATTGTCTTCCTCCCAAAGCGATCAGATTTTATACTCAATGTTGATGGTTGTCCTGGGGTTACCCATGATTTCTTACGTTTGGGATTCTCAAAACGTATCCATTTTTCATCACCAGTTACAACCCGATTCCAAAACCCCTTTTTTTTTGTTGCGTAAATGCCGCATTTCGCACACAGTTTTTCGTCTTTCCATCTGTCATTTGTTCAGTTTGTGTGGAACCCATTTTCCAACTGTTCGAATATTGCCCGTGGCTCTCAGGCGATCGGAAATGGCTTGCCAAGTGACATTCAACTGCTCCGCCATCATTTGGGGTGGTTGTGTATCGTCTTTGTCCAATAATACTTGTAATTCGTCGTCCTCTAACTTTTTTGATCGATTTTCACGTTCTTTGTCAACAACATTTAAATTGACACGCTTGAAACATTGAAACCAGCGTTCGCAAGTCTTGACAGTTGGAGCAAGATCGCCGTAAGTCTCTACAAGAATTCGATGACTTTGCGATGCGGTTTTCATTGATCGAACAAGAAAATCATTACATGCCGCAAATGCATATTACTTGACTCAAAATTCGACATTTTTACCACAAAAACGAAGTATACTACTAACTCGTAAAAAACTAAACAAATATAACGTTTTGTAGTGAGCAGCAGTCTTACAAAAAAATGGCATTTTGGGTTCCAAAAGTTACAATAGCTTTGATGCCCTCTCTTGACAACAAAACGACATTTTAAACTTGCGCATAAAATGCGGCTTGCCAAGCATAAATGAAAACGTTTTCGTATCACCAATAATGAAAAATGGACCAATCGCAGTGAGCTAAAGAAAAAATCATGGGAACCACCTGACTATGCTTCAACATTGGAAGCCAAGCCAAACATTCATGGCTCTTATAGTGTGGCATCGGCATAGTTATCCTGTATCGAGTTGCGCAAGTCGAATGAAATCATTTTCGCTGCTCTCTACTGAAGACAATTGATAAATGTAAGTGGTTTAATCAAGAAAAACTCGCCTAATCACGACAAACAGACCACTACTGATCAACACACATCAAAGTTATTCTTCAGCTTGACAATGCTTGTCCAGATGTTGCTTGTTTTTGATTATTAGTTTCAAACGATGGTACGAGACCCGTCTAACCAACACTTCACATCACAGGAAAATACCGAAAATTGATTCGTTGATAGCCTCATAAGATACATAATTTTTCCAACAAGAAAATAATAGCAGAAAGGTGCGAAAAAGTAGTGGCGAACGATTGACAATACTTCAAATGAGGCAATAAGTTTCGTTCTATCACAATATATGCCCCACTCTTGATAAAAAAAATTAGAACTAATTTATTCTCTTCGCAGTAATGTCAACAAATCGTGAGAACGTTGTGCACCCAAGACTTCAGTTATATCAAACTCACTCTGACTAATCAATTATTTTGCACGGGCCCATTATTTAATAATAAGAATACTTATGTCAAACAACCAACTCCAACAATAATAATCTGCTTAGTTTCAAACCTATTTACACCACTATGCAGCACAATAAATTTAAATGCAAAAACAAGAAGTGCCTAGTTTTATGTTGAATAAACAAATTTAATTATTGAGATACTTCTGTGACTCAAAAGCAGCAAAAAAGCTCCGCTAATTACCCTAATTTATTAATTAAAATCCTAACTTTATCAAGCGAGGAAAAAAGGATCAAGTTGAATCCAGATTGAAAAGTAATAAGAACTCACCTCTTGCTGTAGCCTTTGCTCAAAAGATATTCATCATCATCAGAGTTGATGCCGTGCTTCTTTCCGCGTTTGTCTTTATCTTTCAAACCCAACTCTTTCTTCAGCAATTCATAATCGTCCAGTTTGCGCCTAAGCTTTTTGTCCTTTCGCTTCTTTTTGCTCTCGCGCTTATTTTTCTTCTCCTTCTTCTTCTTTTTCTTTTTATCGTCCCCTCGTTTCTCTTTCTTCCACTTGGCACTCTCCTCTAAAAATTTTCTTACCTTTTCCTCGTAGTCGGAGTCGCCTCCTTTGGCTTGTTCCAGAAACGCCCGTACTTTAGCCTCGTAGTTGTCGGGATCCGTGGACTTGGATGGAAGTTCCGAGGGCTGCTCGAAGGGTTTATTAAACTGATAAGATTCTGGGCGATCATGGGTGGGATCCATAAGCGCCATTCTTTTACTCAAAGGTGACAGAGAACTTTGTTTTTCCCGGCGATGAGATCTAGATCTCCTCTTCTTGCGTTTTTTAAAATCAGAGTCGCCGGAGGTGCTGCTCGAATCACTAGAGCTTGAGCTAGAGCTACTGGAGGAATCGTTAGTTCCCGATGAGCTAGAGCTGGAGCTAGAGCTTGAGCGGTGTCTGTTTTTACGTTTCTTACTCTTCTTCTTTTTCTTTTTGTCTTTCTTGTCTTCTTCTTCGTTTTTAATCAGTTGCTTTAAGGAATCGTTCAAATCTTGCGGTTTACTGCCAATGGAGGGCAAGTTTAGTTCGGGAACCTCTAAAGCCTTAGAGCCTTGCGTTTTGTTTTTAAGGAACTCCAACGAATTTTGCGCTTCTTCGTGGAACGGAATAATGTTCAAACAGCTTTGGTATGCTTTGCGCGCTTCGTCTATCTTATTTTCCTCTTCGAAACTACGTCCGAGAGCGACTAACGTCTCACCCATATACTTACGAGCGTTCGCATGGCTTGGATTTAGTTTCAATGCCGTCTCAAAATCTTCGATGGCCTTTTGGAAATTACCACTGTTTGCGTACAACGCTCCTCGGGCCACTAATCCCTCTACATTTTTTGGGTCGATGTTCAAAGCTTTGTTTAGGCATTGAAAGGCTTCAGTATGCCGACCAGCTTTGAAATGGTCGATACCATCGGCTACGTTGCTGTATGCCCATTTACTTGCTTGCTGTTGACGTAATTCAGAAGCGTATTCGTTTTCGGGAAATTTCCCCCTGTAAAGAAGAATAATCGTTAAATAAGGGGTACTAATGATTCGTAATTAAGTTTTAGTAACTTATGAAATATTCCTACTCCATTTTTGAACATTTGTAAATAAATTAGGTGTAATATTACATCGCTTATGCATATTAACTATGCTTTATTGCACAAATAGATACATTATTGCCGATTCTTCAGTTCATTTCAATTTGACTGTTATCTAATCTTATCTCATTGATACGGCGATGTTTGATCAGGTTTATTTACTTTCCTTAATCAGAATGTTTAGAAGGGTTTTATGTGTTTCAAAGCATTATGCAATAACTTTGAATTATTTTATTTATAAAACAATTAAATTAAATATAAACGAGGGCAAATGAATACTTTTAAAACAAAATGTTACAGTAAGTGAGCCTTATCTAGAAAATATTAATAATTTCAACACAATCTGAGCCCCACTTCCAGAAAAAATTGTCGCTTTGGAGACATAATGTGATCGCCCAGATGGCCCGACATTTATGGATTTTTTTTCGAAGTTACATTAAATCAAGATTTTTTGAATAATAGCGCTCTCAAGTATGATTTGAGGAGATAATTTACTATTCTGCACGAATATTCATTACTTTACACTAATTAGAATATTATTAATACAAATACTGATTTTTGGAACTATTTTTTAATTTGCACGTGACGGGTTAAGCAGAGAATATCTAATTTGTCTTGATAACTTTCATATTTAAATCAATTAAGAAGAAGTGTTACAGAAATAATGTAAAAGCAGCTGAACGAACGACTTAGTTCCATAATGATGATGTGAATGTATCTAGAAATTGCTGTTTGTTATAAAAGAGAGATTAAAAATATTCTGCTCTATTACTCTATTTCGCCTAATTTTAAAATATGCGTTTTATTGATTTTCCTCCGATTTCCAAATACTGACCTAAGTCTTACGAGGTTACAACATAAAATAATGTGCGAAATCTTACCGCAGTCCAGGCATTAAAGAACAATAGCCGTCGATTCCCATCTGAGTGGCCAGATAGGAGATATTGTTGGGGTTATTGAATCCAATACTCTTCTCAAGAACTGATTCATAGCTCTCGTTCTTGTTATCCATAGCCTTCCTGTAATCACAATATACTCATGTTCAAATTGGTCCGCAACAATCTCTAGTAGATTTAATTTTAAAACGAGAGTCGTTCCAAAAAAATGATGTACCTGCCATAAAGAAAATTTGCGAGTCTGGTAATGGTATCTTCGTGGGGATTTTTCAATTCAAACAGTAGCTCTTTTGCTACTCTACTAAACTTTTTCTCGCAGGTCCTATAATATATTTTATTATAATTAATCATTCAATTACCATGCAGAACGTTTTTCCCTTGGTCATCTATAATTTCTCAACATTCTAAAATACATTTATCACTATGCACAGTTTCCAATAGTATCCTCAGTTTCAATCTTCTTAAAAATTCAGTCATATCCTGTCAATTTTTATATTAAAACTCTCCATTTTCTTAGGTTTTTGTCACATAATCTTTCCCAAAAATACAGAGAATTCAGATTTTTCCAGACTCACAAACAACATAAGTAAAAAGAAAAAATAAAAACAGAAAATCTCATGTTTGCTGTTAGAAAGTATATACATACCATTCACTTTATAAAGGAAACAAAGCTATTAACGTATCTCCTCTATGTCGGTACTCCTGTTTATTACAATATATAAATTCTCTCAAATCAAAAAAATATTCCAAGACTTTTATAGTATAATAACGTTTTTTAACATGGCATTACGATACATTTTTGGGAAGTTTTCACGGAGATACTGTGAAAAATACGTCATATGAACAAAAAAATGAAACTGCAGCTTGAACAAGTTCATTGAAATTGCATTATTATAAGTAATTTGTCCAATTTTTTTTGCTTAACTTATGACTTAAGTCTCACCTGTATATACGAAAGTGTGCGCATCATCTCGTGCGGCATAAAATATGCACCTCACGCACAACAACAAGGTGCTAATGGAGTATAAAGTTTTCTCTAACTCATTGTCCATTTTTTTGTGCTAAACAATTATGGATTTTTGGAAACAAAATTATTTGATAATCATTTCGAAATGTATTAGCTATCTTTTTATGTTTAACCTACGGATAAAAAAGCTTTTAAATCCAAATTCCCAAACAATAAACCATGCTATGTACAGTGTTTATATAAACTTTTCGTTTCCATCAGATACTGTTCAATATTTTTTACCTATTGTACGTGTTTTGTTTTTTTTTCTATGTAATTCTCACTAAAACTAATATGCATTACACAAAGCAAGAATATATTGTTATATATAATCAAGTAAGGAATTGTTAGGGCCATAATTCGCTTCCGTTTTGTATTTAAAACGATAAAAAATGCAAGTTTTATCACTGCGACGTGATTCGAAATGAAGCGGATTTAAAAATGAGTGGTTATCACAACCTGTTTTTCCTGAAATTCAATAGATATGAGGAATGTTGTTCAAAATCATTTGGATTTTACAGATAAGAACAGTATGATCAAGTACATGGCGTAATTCCGCAACGTCGATTTGCTCGATTACACAAACGAAAGGTTATATATGATATTTGCAAAATGAGGTTAAAATTGTTACAAGACCAGAAAGAGCCTGACAAGTGGAATAATATTTACTATTTTTCGTTAATATGTTGAAATTTGGGAAATTGGAGAAGAGTCCTTGCCATACAAGCCTGCATTTTGATATTTGGAAGCTTAAACCGCGTAGTTTTAATAATATAAAGAATTAAACATCATATGTGGGAAACTTGAAACTTGTTACCTATTACTGTGATGTTGCTAGGACTGTCTATAACATTTGACAAGCGTTTGTTTGTCAACAGCTTTAATTATCTTCGAGTTACACGCGTTTTGCAAACAATCAAAAGTAAATTTTTCGATATTGACAACGGGTGATTTCGTTGAGCAAAGAACTTGCATCAAATTTTGTTTGCGAAAAGAATATTTTTGTGCGGATATATTGAGAATGTTGCGGAAGGCCTTTGGTGATGAAACTATGGCACAACAAAACGTTTATAAGTGGTACGAGTTCAAAGTGGGCTGAGAAAGCGTTGAAGACGAATCGCGCTCTGGACGACCATCAACGTCTACCGACGAGTGCCACGTCCAAAAAATCAAAGATTTGGTACTTGAAAATCGTCGCTTGACAATTAGAGACCTCGCTGATAGCGTTGGAATATCATTTGGCTCAGCCCAAATTATTTTGAAGGATTTTTTGTGTCTCAAACGCGTCAATTCTCGATTGCTGCCAAATGCAACATGTCATATTGCATTGGTTCTTCGCGGCTTTTTTGCCAAAAACTCGACTCGTATCGTTTCGCAACCACCTTATTCACCTGATTTGGCTCCATGCGACTTCCGGCTATTCAGCAAACTGAGAAGGCCAATGCGGGGATATCATTTCGAGGACTGGAGAAAGCGTTAGCAAAAGTGCGTTTTATCTGACGAGGATTACTTTGAAGGGGATGAAATCGATTTGGAAGAATAAATAAGTAATTTACATTTTATAAACAAATTGACTTCACTTTTTAATCACAGCAGTACATTTAAAAACACTGACTGGGATTCCCAAATACACCAAAATATGGCACGAACTGATAGTTTTAGTATTTGCAAGCTAAACTGGATGCCAGAAGAAAAATGGAATATAAAATGTGAGTACTATTAATGTAGCTAAGGTGTTTGATTGTGACGATGACACAGTGAGAGCTAGTGTAATGTAACAGACATCGTTAGAAATGGTCGATCCTCATAAAACTGCGTTTTAAGACGTTTTTGCGCTACAATTAAGTCAACTCATGCTTTCTAAAGTACTTATGTAGTCACTTTGTTTACTAATTAAATCAATAAAAAAATGTATCAAGCTAAAACAAATCACTCGCATATTTGTAACATTATCAAGTTTACTTAGGTAAGAGCCAATATAATTACATAACATCAATTTTGGTCCTTGACATTGCAAAACAACAAAAAATCTTAATGTACTATTGATTGTAAAACATCAACAAGTTGATTTTAGTTGCTGAGTTTAAACTTTTTGAGATAATGATATCTGTTGACTTTGTCGTAAAGTTCATATTAAATTGTAAAACACAGGATTGATACTTATATCGTAGTAAAACTTTTATTTTTACACTCTGGTGATATTAATAGATTGTACGAAATTGAATTGAATGACTCATTGATCGGCCTAGAGCCAAATCCAGCTGAGATATTTATCTATACAGGCTTTGATTTGTCAGTTCAAATTTTGCTGATGCAACCTGTGTGAAACTGGAAGCACTCGAATGAGTATTAAAAAACCAATCCTTACAAAGAAGATAGTATTAAAACAATCTTGCAACACTGCTCCTGGCGTATACATGTTTTAATATGGCCCAAAGATGTTCGTAAGACATTCGAAACATAAAAATTGCAACTATTCCTTACTTAATTATACTTGAATATATCCCTTCACCCTTCAAGTAAGAATTAAAAGACCACAGAAGATAAAATATTGATTAAAGAAAAATAGTATAGTTAATATAATATGACTTACTTATACACGAGAGGAAAATCATCAGCACTAATGAGACCAAGTGCTGGACGGTGTTCAGGATCATCTGGTTTACGAGTAGTGCCCTTCATCCCACAAACCATTTTATCTGTGTCAGGGATAACTTCTAGAACTTCACAACACACCGAATCATTCATCATGTAGCTTCGGCTAACACCTTTACGATCAACAGCAGGTATTATATTAGCTATTGGGCAAAAGGCCTAAAACAAAAACAATGATAAATACCAGGCGCTGAAAATATTCCATCAGTTTACTTACTTTAACATTAATATCAGCAACGTATCGAACTGGAGCCCCAACCCCAGTAGTACACAACACTTTCAACATCATACCAGCTTGAGTTTTGCTAACTATACTCCCCAAAATCAAATCGCCAATTTTAACATTCTGCAAACGAAAGAAAATAGTCAAGGGAATGCCTAAAAAATATTGGAGTCGTCATTGTTACCTCAAAGAAATATTTCAGCCTCAACTGTTTGTCTACGTTCAAGTATGTTTCCAAAGGAGGCATAGTCGCATACATATCTTCCGTACTGGCCGCTTCTTCCGGAGGATTCGATCGTTCTAAAGCATCTTGCGAAAAAAGAATGTTTGCTTTCTTAACGATGAACTGTTGCAACTTTAAGCGCTTGCCCCGGTCTTGGAAAGACAAGTACTTGTTGCGCTTGTTGTATATTTCAAAGTTGACATCCTTTACGTTATGCCGGAGCAAATCTTGCTCTCCCCGCTCTCCTTCCCATATCTTCTGCAACTGAGCGCCATGAAAATTGATTGTTTGCGCTACCAAATCACCGTTCAACGACTCCATCTTGGGAGCTCCGTTGACTCTCCCTTAAATCGACTTTTTTATGACTGTATAATCTGAAAGCAAATATTACAAAAACGTTGATACATTGGCTATACTCGAAAGCAACAAGTGAAGCTTCAAGAATCGTTTCGACACAAAACAGGTCGTACAGTGATAATTGACTTCATAAGCCAGTTTACTTATATATAATTGCGACACGGTTGGCGTTAAGCCAATGGTTATTTTATCTCGAGAGGGAATTGCAATCATTAAATTATCAGTTTATGCCGTGTTCAACAACGAAATATAGAAACTCTCCAGACGAACCATACTGATGAACTTTTCCGGGTGGTTTAAATAGTGTTTTGTATTCTGACAATAGAATTGGTCACAATCGGCAATTAGGCATGTTCGTGGTGTTTCAACCATGTGCAAATCGTCGAATATAGGAGAAAAAAGCTACAATGGCATGATTTAAGAATATGTCCAATTGACGCAGTTGTAAGAAAGGCGGTTCGAGCAGTTAATTGAATATAGAGCAAGAGTAAAAAGGTTAAACGTCAAGTATAATGTGGCCAGCACCTTATTTACATATTATTACTTATGTTTCGATATCCTGAACAAACTATTAATTACATTACGACGAACATATGAAAAAAGTAGTTCTGTACGAGAGATAAATAGTATAGTAAAGATAGATCTCAACCAACTATTTTTAACGAATTTTCTACACTTAAGGGGGTATTCTAGTCTAGAAATTCGAAAAAATCGATTTTTTTCTTATATATTTTCAAAGTTTAGACCTTTAAAAATTAATCTCTAAGAGGATTTTTGGAAATTCGAATTATTTTCGGAATTATAGTTAATTTTGTGACGTGCCAACTAAACCGGTTCGGCTAGAAAGCAAGAATAGTAACGATAGGTACCATTCGGCTACCCGAATAAATAGACCCGTATCACGGTGATCCTGTAGTGATTAAAAAAGAGTGTGCTGGACATGTCCGAAAAAGGATGGGTGACAGGCTACGAAAACAGACAAGCTAATCAACGAATTGAGTTTATACTACGGTTTAGCTATTCGTCCAAATCCCGAATATGTTTATGATATGAGGTACGAGGTTTGGGCTACTTATTACCATAAAAGCTCAGCCGATGAAAATCCACAGCATCAGTATTGTCCACCTGGTGAATCAAGTTGGTGTAAATGGCAAAAGCTGTTTGTGCAAGACTTTGTTAAAGAGAATCCACCATAGAGTGAAAAAGTATTGGAATTGATAAAGGCAATATACGAGAACTTGTCCTCGGAAAGCTTACTAACAAGATTTTTAGGTTCAGAAACACAGAAATATAATGAATCGTTGAACTCGCTGCTCTGGACGTTTGCACCTAAACATATACACGCTGGAAGTCGAACCATCCAAATAGCAAACGACGTTGCTGTCTGTATTTTTAATGAAAGTTTTTTACCGGTTTTAAAAGTTATGGGTGCAATGTCGATTAAAATTGGACCTGAAAGTCATTCGTTTGCAAGCAAACGAGATCAACAGTGTATCAACCGTTGCACTATACGAGCTTCTGAATCTTCCAAAGACGGGAAGAAGTGCTCGTATAGCTGGAAGATCTGCTACCAATGTAGTTTTTGAGGTGGAGGAAGGAACATTCCATGAAGCAGGCATGGCCGATTAAAGCAATGTACGAATAATATACCATAAAACTACTGAGAATGCCCGAAATGAGACTGCTAACTTTAAACGTGTTTTTCTCTATCGATACGGTTGACGTATTTCAACTGCTAATAGATAAATTTATTAGATATTTAATACAGACGTTCTTAATACTATCAAAATTGTCTCCACGTAGGGGTTTTTGGAATTTATTTTTTTTAACTAGATTAAAAAAATTCCCAAAATTGAGAAAAGGGGGCAAAATTATGACCTTTTTTCCAAAAAAGATGCTATTTTGTGAACTTTTTTTTTCAAATCAGCCAAGTCCAGATTATTCTACATCCTTGTTTAATAAGAATTACCCTTCATTTTATGTTTCGGATGAGCAGGAGGATTGAAATCATGTCAACCAGGAGACACCTGTTTTTTAGAGCCCCCACTTTGCCGGCCGGTAAATGTATAGTTTACCAACCTATTTTTAAGACCACTCTGCGCATGTGCGTGAGGACTGTCATTTCATCAAACGGAATAACAGAGTTGCCACATCAACTTATGATGCTTTAAATATACCTATACACACTAATTTGAAACGATAATCACATAAACGTGTCTTGAAATGACCATACCCTACCCATGACCTGATCTGCGTGCCGTAATTTTTAACGTAATGGCACCTTTGCCCTATTAGTTACTTCTCTATTGCAACTTGTTATTTCTAATAATATACTAACTGAGAGGGCAACAAGTTGCAATAGAGAAGTAACTGAGTGGACAAAGGTGCACTTACGGTAAAAATGACGGCACGCAGATCAGTTCATGGGTGGGTTATGGTCATTTCAAGGCACGTTTATGTGAATGTCGTTTTAAATTATTGTTTATATATATAAATAAGGCGTCATAAGTTGATATGGCAACTCTGCTTATCCGTTTGATACAATGAAACTTCTCACGCACATGCGCAGAGTGGTCTTAAAAATAGGTAGGTAAACTATACATTTACCAAAAACTGATAAAAAATGGATGGTACAAATCTTTAGTTTTTTTTACTAAGCCCGTAAAATCCAGACTAGAATACCCCCTTAACTTATTACTAAGTAGAAGAACATTACTTTTATATCTTTTAGATCTAACAATCGTGAATTTTCAATATATTGCATTGCAGAGAAAACCAATCAAAAATAGGTCCGTTGGAATTTTAAGAAGAGTTTAGACAACTTCCAAGAAAAAAGACCAAGTTTACAAACGATTTACGGAACATGGAAGCACTTGACGTACAATCGGCAAACATAGTAAAAGCAGACGCGTCCCATGTTGCAGGATATTCAACTAAAAAACAATCCTATTCCCGAAGAACACAAGAGACCTAATTATTTGCACTGTAAGCAGTGTGCAGCGACAAGCAAGATACCTAATACACCCAGGAGATGTAATAAATGTCCTAACAGCTACCCTAACGTGCCGACAAATGCTTACACTTAGTTCGACATTCTTATATTTTCTGTTAGTGAAACAAACGAGTGAGTGCAATACAAACTGTATAGTCAACACATCTACCATTATAAAAGCAGCATTTTGTAAAGCGCTTTCGCCTCATTCGCACACACAAATCAAATAGTTTGAACAGGACACATTTATTCAAATTAATCTGCGAGGGCGACTACTAAATATCGAAGATACAACTATACAGTTTAGTTTTTCTAATAGCCGATAAATACTTTTATTACTCGTATCCATGAATGCGTTAAGCAGTCGCAGGAATGTTTTAGCAGTCAGTTAAACAATACCCGCACCTGCCTGCCACGGCTGTTTTTGATATGACGCTATTTCAATCGGAATTGCTTTTAGTATATAACCATTATTAAGCAAAACATTATTTTTAAACAGTGTAAATATTGCATTAAAATACGGGGGTAAACTGCCAATGTAATCGAAGATGGCCTTGAAACGCTCCTAACCTTTTCTCCTACAGAATTGACAAAAACCGTAAGATGCCAACACAGCTAGAATCGCACCTAAAATTAGTTGTACCAGGTAAATTGCACTTGAAAATTAGCTTTGACAAAGCAAATAGGAGGAAATAGGAAGGCCGCCGGTTTATCATTGAAGATGGCGTCGTAGCGTAGAATCGATAAATCGCCTTCTTTGCTTTTTAGCGGCACCCTGCCGGATTTCCTTCAGAATTTTCTGATTATAAACAACCATCTAGTCACAAGCAATAACAAAAATAGTAAATTGGCTGAAAAAATTGGTTAAAATCGGGATGAAAACTTAAAATTCGAAAAAGCATACCTATTCCACTTGACAACGAACCACACTGTCGCGCAGGTTGGCTACGCAGGCGCCTACTATAACAGTTCGTGGTGAATTTAGCGGGATTTTTGAAATTGAAGTACTACGCGCTATATCATTAAGTGTTCCTTTTCTGTAATAACCACGAAGCAGACCAAAGAGAATTATGCCCCTTCTTATTATATGCATGTTATCACAAAAAACACATAACGATCACTCCCTCGATTCCCGGGCAAATAATTTCATTCCGCATGTCCGAATTTTTACTAATTTAGAAATGCTATTCTAACAGCTGACCGAAAGCGTGACTGCATAAGTACGTGTCTTCGTTCGTTTATGCTTATTTTAATACTAAGTGTTTTAATAACATTAAAAATGAGTAAAAGAGATGGCTTTTGTTGTGTAGTTCGAGGCTATGATACAAACAGCAACGAAAAAGCTTATTTCAAATACCAGAAGACGAAGACAAGTAAACTTAAAATCTCTGACTTTTAATACGCGAAAAACAAAAGTTTAGCTAAATGTGTGTAGATATTTATGTCTATTGTTACTATTTAGGAGTAAGGAGTGCTACAAAGTTTGTGGAAAGCATCTTAAATCGGAAATATTCTTAAATGATTTAAGGAACCGACTGCAAGAAAATCCAGTGCCTACAATATCTCTTAACAAAGAGGAATTTAAGTTAAAACATTATCATTTTAGATATTGCTAAACCATCAGATAAGATATTTTTAATCAAATCATTCATTTTACTTAAAACTGTTACGTTAAGGAGACACTAATTTATTGTAAATATAACTCTTTGGTTGTTATAAGAATTGTCACATTTAATTAATACTTTTAGCAAAATCTGAGCCATCAGATCTGGAGGCTACCGAGCTCCCTGAGCCTTGAACATCTCAATCCTCATGTAGCAGCACTGCTGCCCTAACAATGCAAGCTCTTTCACCTTCCAGTCCACGGACACAAAAATTGCGACAAAAGTTGCACAAGGTGAAGAAGGCTTCAAAATAGTTACTGAAGCAGACAGCGAATATGTACAATGAAGAAAATAAAGATGAAGAACTGCCAACATTAAAAAAATTAATTGCTAAGCATTTAAAAGAGCCACTTGAGATATAGAAATGCAAATTTTGCTGTTAGGGAAAGAAAAACAAGGTCGTAGGTGCAATACATTTATAAAAAAATTGCATCGAGGGTTAATTTTTACGAGTCAAAGGTATATAATATAATTTTTTAGCTCTCCCATCGATTAGTACTTTGTGTCGTTATACACGAACGTGGACTATCAATTGTGGATTTGATGAACTTGCCTTAAAGACAATTTCTCTAAAACTAAACAATAAAGAAAGAGAGTGTGCCCTCATAATTGATATAAAAGCTACAATATATCTAAAGATGAAATTCTAGGGGTGCATAATTTAGGACACTTCAGGCAATTTAAACCTGCAAAACACTCAATGGGGTTAATGTTGAGGGGCACAAATGTAAATTGGAAAGAGCCCTTTTTGCAAAGTAATTGTCCAGTGCACGATCACTTTTAAATATATTGATTATTTAAAACAAATTGATTGTGTAGTTAAAGTTGTAATTACAAATTCAGCGGTAAATTATATAAAATTTGCTTAAAAAGTTGGGGTACAACATAATCAACCATATTTCTACGTTAATCATTCAAAAATCTTTTATTTGTTCGATCCTTGTCACCTACGAAAGACAACAAGAAATCTAAACAGCTCAAAATAGTGACATTTGCACCAAAATTGTCTAATATTCATTTAAATCCTAATGGATTTAAATGAATATTAGACCATTATTAATTAAATGACAGTGTCAGATGTTGCCCAACTATTTAGTAGGAGTGTGGCTCTTGGCACGGAAGTATTTTTAGCATCTAGACAACTTCCGGAAGAAGGTATACGAACAATAAATTTTATTAAAAATATGAATTCTTTACTTGATATAGTGAATTCAGGTAATGGCAACTTTGGGACCCCTGAAAATATAACATTCCTGTTAGAAATGAAAACTATATTTTTAAATATACAAGTAATGAGCAGAGAGGGCAAAAATGTTACCAGACAAATTAAATGTTTGCAATGTTGGGTTGTAACAATAAATACCTTTATACAACTTTGGGAAGAAATGGGAAATGGGGATTTAATTACTCGTCGTTTGAAATAAAATCCTGTTGAAAAATTTTTTGGAACAATTCGTCAACAGTGTGAAAATGCAACAATGCCCCACGGCTATACAATTTACACACGCATTTAAAAAGTTATTTTTATTGCAGTATTTTGAACATTCTGAAGGTGCAAATTGCTTAGATGACTTAAGCTTTGCACTACAATCAATATTGGCCATACCAACAGAAGAGTTAAGTATTACCATCGCAAATGATGCGACTAGTAATACCAACATATTAGCAGTACCTACTGCTGATTACAGGGAATTGGATGTACCTATAACGAACAAATTTGTGTATATTAGTGGGTACTTGTGCAACAAATGTATGATACAACATTCAAGCGAGACGTGTAAAAATTATTGTTAGAGTAATTCAGATGAAACAAATTTGTTTACTCATCTGAGAAGTTTCCAAGCCGCAGATGAAAATGTATTTGACAAGTGTGGTGTGCCTGCTCATGCATTTGTATTGTATGTAATAAAACGAAGAAATGTTTTTTGAAAAATTTGATTCGGTAGCTGCTATCGTAAAAGTTGGCCACCAATTAAGATTTTTGCTAAAAAGTATTAAATTCTCAATATCCTTTATAGTATTTAATTAATTTATTTCAATTTATTTGTGCAATTTAGAATTTTTACAACTTTAAAACAATCAACTAAAAATATAGTTAGTCAGCAGAGAGTTAGTATAAATGTATTTAATGTATAATAGATTATGTATAATAATAACCATATATGTGTAAAATACCAATTAATTGTATTATTAAATGTAATCATAACATATAATATAATCCTAACCTAATTTTCCCATAGTAAGTGCATACTATATTTTTCTATATCTATCAAATTGTTTTTCTCTAATTGTTTCATTTAAAAGCTTTCGTTTTAAAATTTTTAAACTTCAAACGTTGGCGGAGAAAGTATAAAAATGTAATTTTCGCGTATTACTGCTACTACTCTCAAAATGGCCAAGGTCATTCATTTTTCGGGCACCAACTTCAAAGAAGCTGCCTTGAGTAAGCATTATGTAATGTTATTGTCCATTTTAACACATATTGTACAATGAAAAAGAGACTTTTTAACAGTATCTATTGCATTAAATGTGTCATCTAAAACAATCCAAGTGTTCTGTGCTGTTTTAGAAACGCAATTTAAACGACTAAGGCAAATATAGTGTACAAGGTTGTTTCGCTTAATATGCAGAAATATGAAACAGCTAATTTTACGGAATTGCATACCTAAAGACTGCCCTATTGTTTATATAAAAATGTTTATTTAATGTTTAGACTGTACTCATGTTTTGTTTTGCTAATTTGTTTCATTAGTCGAAGATAAAAAAATGCAGGATTGATTCGGTGATGCTAGATAAGAATAATTTTGTGAAATTCAATAATTTATTATTATTCAATGAAATTCAGAGTTTAAACTTTAGAGCGTTTCCACTCAATATTTCTGTATACATATAAGTATAGGATAAAAGGACCAATGAATTGATATTATCACATTTTGTAACGAGCCTGGCCATCTCTTCTAGGAACGAAGTGCAGCCTTGTGTTTTAACGGATTTAACAGTAACGAATCCTTTGAATACCAACAAATAAATGGCATTCGTTGCTAGTGTTACTGATGTTGACGAGTTGACGTACATATCCACAAGAGTTCTTACAGTGCTTCAGTAGCCTTTCGCTTTTTAATGATAGATAAGATATTTAATTTCATACTTATTGATTGCTTGGGCATTTATGACATATACAAGTGGACGGGATATCAACGAAAAACAAAATAGGGCTTTCCTTCCTACTTGCTAACACGGAATGTTCTGCCGGAAACGTTAATGGCTTCTGTAGTGATGTAACTGTATTAAAATAACTTCGTTTTAATAAAGCGAAAAGATTCCAACAGATTCAAATTGTAAAAATATTTTGACCTCGAGAATACCTAAGTCGAGTTGCTTTCGGGAATTATCTGCAGACTGGGACCAAACAATTACACTTGTGGCAAAAGGCCATCAAGGAGATATTAGATAATTAATATTTTGTAAATTTATTAAAGTGATAACAGACAGTGCTTATATAATCGGCAAATTGCCAGGATCCTTAGTTGCGGTGTTGCAGTCATGGGGTTTAAAGCAACCACTGTTCTTGGTGAGTTTCGTGTTCATTGTCTTCGCAGTTTTTTCTGCTTTTCAGAGTTTTAAATAAATAATATGCTCTCATATTTTTGCATGTCAACTGTTACCCCAAACTTTATAAGTGCATGTTACTGCCTGCTCTGTATTGTATAAAAGAAGTAATTAAGTTTGAATTAAAAATCCAACCCCATTTGTAAGCTGTTCCGTTATCACTGAAGCACACAACGATATTTCCATCTTTTTTAATTGACTGCACCCCTGTATATAGTCAATTGTCATATTCACCATAGTTAATAAAATCGGTATTTAACATATTACATTAAGGTACAACACGAATAATACTTAGAGAAATGACATTTTTTAAATTCTAGTCATTGCTTAGATAATCATCAATAAAATTCACTGATGGCTATATTAGATAAGGACTTCTGACATTTGAGAACTCAAATAACATTTTCTGTAAAAGTGGGCATATTTGAAGATTTATCTGTACCACGTTTTGTATTAATTTGAAATGATAAACAGCCTTAACTCTTCAAAAGCAAGCTTTGAGTAAAAATTTTTAATTAAATTGTATTATGGCAAGAATATTTAGAAACAGAAACAAAATTGAAATATTGCTTTGTATGGGTATCAAAAATACTCATCAATTACAGATCTATCAAAGGATCCCAAGAGCAAGTTGTTTTAATTGAAAAACCAAATTAAGTCATTTTTGGTATTTTTGAGTGAAATTTAACGCGGGTGGAGTTACGAAAATCTCCTGATGACTCCCTTTTGATTAACTTTATCACTTTGTATTATCCAAATCAGTCAGTTTTTTATTTACCGATAAGTCAACAGAAAACTTTAGTCCAATAAAATGATATTTATTTTACAGTGCTGGTCGCGTTGTCGGCAGCAAACGCTTTTTACCAACTAGTTCCTGAAGGCAAGGAGCTGGTATATGAATACAAAGCGCTCGTCAAAGCTGGCACCCAATACCCTGAAGACTATGCCTCCGAATTTTTCTTGCAAGGATACTTGCACGTCAAAGTCGTTGGCTCCACTGCTTACATGAAATTTTCCAAGCTGCACTATAAGTTGTACAATGGCAAAGTCGACCACGACTTCGAGTCGCATTCAGTCCCTGTAGGGGATGAAGTAAGCGATCTTTACAAGCCATTCAAAGTATATTACCATGAGAGCGGTAAAGTTATTAAATGCACGACGGATCCCTCAGAAAAGGAGTACACCGTTAGTATCAAGAAAGCAGTCGCTGAAATTTTCCAAATGAACTTCCAGAAGGTAAAAGCTACAACCCAACGTCACGCTTTCATGCTCGTAGAACCAACAATTTATGGAGACGAACAAGTCTACTACAACGTCCACAGCACCAAAACCGGCGAGTTCCACGTAAGCCGTCAATACGAGACCTTTTTCGGACAGTTTGTCAATTTCTTCGTCACAAACACCGAACTGTCCATAAACACATGCAATGTGGAACCTGAAATTCCAGTTTCTTTTGAAAACACCAAAGAATATATCCTTGGAGATTATAACGGCCATTACGTAGCCAAATGGATTAGCTCTCATGGATCAACTTTCGTTCATCCATTCATGGCTAAATCTGAGACGTATCAACTTTACAGCAACGTTACATTAGAGCTCGTTTCAAACAAAGCACCAACTGATTTTTTGATGACCAAAGAACTAGACCATAACGATTTGGTCGTGTATCCTTATGATTACGACAAAGAAGTTGAAACCATCCCTGACATCTACCAAGGCCGCCGCACTTATGACATGACAAGAATAGAACCTGTAGTTGAAGCAATGCTTAAAGATATTGTTGAATATATGGATCACTTCCACATTCATGATAAGCAACCTAGCATTGAACACGGTCAACTGATTAACAGAATTCAAAGACCAATGGCTGTTTTGGATTACGAAACAATCCATAAAATGTGGATGAAATGGAGTCAAAAAACAGATGCTAAGGAAAAGAAGATGTTCGAGATTTTCAATCAACTTCTGCCAATTGTTGGTACACGCGCTTGCTTAAAACAAATCGTCGACGTAATCACTCACAAAAGGGTGAAAGAATCTGAAATGACGAAAATGTTGAGAACTTTGCCTTTCAACGTTAAAATTCCTACAGTAACAGTTGTGACTGAACTGGAACCTTTGATTCATTTAGATGAGCAGAAATTTGACTGGGCAGTGAGAAAATCCGCCATGTTGAGCTACTCCACGCTCATTTTTAAATCATACAGGTATTACAAACGATACAACAAGCCAGAGAGTTGGAAGTTTGTAGAGAAATACGTAAATGAATTTATCACCAAATTCAAGTCTGCCAAGGACTTCGAACACAAGATGATTTACATGGATGTTTTGTACAATATGAAAGTCCCACAAGTTGAATCATTCTTCAAGGTAAATATTTCGTATTTGAGTTGAAAAATGAACAGAATTTTCTGTTGTGCATTGTCTCACTTATATGTTTTTTCTAGAAAATCCTAATGAAAGAATGGGAAGTTGATGAACATATCTATTACATGGCCTTGTGGGGATTGTACCCAACTATTATTCGTGACTCAGAAAAAATATTCCAATACTACTGGCCCATTATGACTGACACAGCTGAGTCCACCCAAAATAGAATTCTTGCTTTCTATTTGATCATGGAAAGCATGCCGGACCTCTCTCGTATGATTAACATTTATTGGCACATGCAACAGGAAACCAACCATGAAATCTATCAATTCTACTACACATACCTTCACAGCCTTGCGCACATTGAAGATCCTTGCAAGGACCGTATGTCCGCCTATGCTAAACAAGTTTTGAAATACACCCATCCACCAAACAATTACGGACTCACTGGCTTCCATTCTTGGGATTACATGCATGAGAAATATGGATTTGGAAAGGGGATGAGCAATTATTTCGTCCTTGAAAAGAACTCCTTCGTTTGGATGATGTACGGCCAAACCAATTTCTTCAACTTACCAGCGTATCCCACTGGAATTCTTGTGAAAATGCACGGAATCGAAGGTATTGAAGAGCTGGGTCTCAATACCCTTGGTACTAACACCATATTCAACGTCGAACAAATCTACAAATACTTCAGCCAGCTCAAGGATACTAAATCAGTCCATATGGAAATTACACTCTTCCACCACGAATGTATCTACAACAGCTTCTACATCGGCCCCGAAAACTTTGATAGATTGCCTTTGATCTTCCAAGCTATTTATAAGAATTTCGAATCGAAAGATTATGACTTCGACATCTCCGCTAACACTTTCCTTAAAATGATGTTCCCAACTGATATTGGATTCATCGCTTCAATCGACTTATTTGCTCCATTAGTAAAATACAACAATTGGCATATTAGCAGGGAATCTGTTAAAGACGTCACGACTTATAGTGTCGATACCATGCACAAGGAGTGGTCACATGCTCGATGGGGAATATCTTTCTACAATCCAATCGTTGATGTATGGCAAGGCATTAACAGATATACGTCTTTTGATGCCCAATTTCCATGGTATTTCGAGGTATCCGCTCAGTCTCTTAATAACATTAAATTTACGTACAAGAAGCACGGAGATGAATACAAGGATACCTGGGGATACAGAAGCTATGTTACGACCATGACTTTCGTTAAGGATGACTTACACCACGGAGTTCTAAAGAAATCTACGCCGAAGGCTGAAGAATTTGCTATAGTTACTAAAGGAGATCAATACAGGCACGATGTAAGTATGCTGCACAATCGTTTTGTAAATATTTCATTATGGCGAGCGAATGACGAAACAAAAATTGTATGGGAATCTTGCCCAACACTTTTCCTGTCTATCTTGGTTTCAGTTTTTAGCTGGTTTTGGATGACATATGTCGGTAACTTATAAATTACATTTCAGTATCCAGTCAAGCATGACATAGTGTATTACGATGGCTACGAATATATCTTCACCGTCTATGATAGCGAACGCATATACTCCAATAAGTCTTTGAAGGATCTAGGACGCTTCTACGAACTCCCAAGTGACGAGCTTCTCGAATACTCCAGCTGGTGGATGCAATGGGCTAAGAAATGGGACGAAACTGTAATGCAACCTTGGCCAGGTACCAATGGAATATTGGAAAAATGGGTTCCAAGCAAATCTCACCCAGTAACTTCTGTTGACATCTCAATGCATTCTCATTATGATGTAATCACCTCAGACTATCCTCTCGCCCCTGGCTTGAAATGGAAAACTAAATTCTCGTTAACATCTAACAACGGAGCTAAACCGTTGAAGACTTGGGACCTTCTTTCATTCTTTAACGTCGCCCCTGGACAAACTATATATGAGATGAAAATGAAGCTAACACGGACTATCCCTGGGGTAACAAATCAGTTCAAATACTGCCTCGAAGGAAAGAAGGAATGGACACCAGAATACGTCTTTGGACATTTGAGTCTGTTTGAACAAGAGGGGCCAGCTGAGAAAAAATGCACTGAAGAAGATAAGATCATGGAAATTAAAATGAAGGGTTATAAATTAGACGCCCAATTGTCCAAATATCCAGTTTATGCTGAGTGCGATGAGTACGTCAGCTCTTGGGGAGGCGTTCATCATAAGCTCTTGCCTTGTTATTTCGCCTTCGATACTTTCAGAAACTATACATACGACATTTACACCAGCGAAGATTTGAAGATTACATACAAGACGTTCCTTACTACCTTCTGGGAATCGTTCAAGGGCGCCTACTATGAACATTTGGGTTACTCGCCTGTACTCGAAGGACAAGGAGCTAAGAAACACCACACTACGTTGAATATAACGTACCCAATGTACGGAAACACCTTCAACATTGACGTGTTAACGCCAAACTACGCTTATCACTTTGGTGATGTTGAAGATAAATTTGGGCAATGGCTTTTGTTCCACCCTGACACGCAGCACTTCAGCGGCATGTACAAATTCATGCATCGCATGGGCTTAACCAACTATTGTTCGATGTACAATGATACCATCCACTTCAAGTACAACCATACCCCTTACAAAGTGCCAGCTGAGTGGACAATGGTTGCAGGTGACAGAGAATTCCCACGATATGCTGTATACGTCAAGATGATTGAAGGCACAAATCACATGGTAAGTTATGAAATTATTATACATTACTTAAGAAGTATTGCCTCAGAATATTTGCAGCCCTTGCTTATGAGTTTGGGCAAATATAACACGCTAGTCGAGGCAACTATACAATTGGTTATTTTCAATAACGATTTTGTTTTGATTGAAGTATTGATTTACTCATGATAAGCAACTTACTAAGTAAACTATAAATAGACTACTAATAAATGTTTTGTTTTGTATTCGCAGGCTTTGAAGTTAGTTGACCAGAGGAACACAGTGATCATTGTCCCAACTTCTGAGCACCACTATGATATTACCGTAGATGGAAAGAAAATGCCTAAAGACTCTTATTACTACTCCACCGATTCGTTCTTCTACATGCAGCAACCACACACCGACTTCATGAGCATTATTGTATTCCGATTGGGAACTCACATTTTCTACGATGGTACTCACTTCCATATGGAAGTTCCCAGGCTCGATGTTCCCTATTATGGGCAATGCTTTGAAAACAATGAAACAGTCTGAAGATTTGTACAAAACAGACTATGTTAAATAAATGATCGTTTTCTTAGAACATTCTTATTAGTTTCCTTGCATAGACAGATCATATTCGGAGTTAGAGGAAATAAATTATTAGAAACCTCTTTCAACTCTTGCTCCGTTATATGTGCTCAAATAATAATATAGAGACATAAAGCTCTCCCTCCAAATATAAAATGAAACATCTTGCAATTATTACCACATAGAAACATAATATAAATCCATTCATCCATTACAAGAATACTTACAGATTTAAGTTTGGTTTTCAAAATGCACTCATAATTTACAATTAGGTTAAAATATGTGTATACTATTAATCAAAGTATTAAATGATCTAGTAAAATATTATCAGTACCTCGTTAGACTCCTACATGGTCGTCCTTTTTTTCAACAAGAACTGATTTAGATAATCTTATGCAGACTTAAGTGCTTTAAATTGTATTGATAGATTATACAAATAAATACAGCATATTGATCGTTCGACCAAATAATCAAACATGTCTTTGCAGATCTGCTATTTGATACAATATTGGTTGTTGTATCTACATGTTATTTTTCTATATGTTTTTCTAGTTTTTTTATATGATATTACTGACTTGCATCAAATAATTGTTTTTGCAAATGATCAATTATTGCCACTTAGAAGTGAGAACCACTTACAATTTAGGGCTGAAAAGCTCGCTAATTACAATTCCACAGTCGTAGTCCACATCGCCAGCAGATTTTGTACGGACAAATATGTCTATCTTTTTTAATGAAAGATAAGGTTTTTCAAATAATTTGGATCGTAAATAATATAAGCTATACAAATACTTTGAAGGCTTTGAAGTTAAATAGACATATCAGAAATTTTGGAGCTGCAATTAATTGAGGCAATAAAGATTATAATGAATGACTAATTTACCAGATAAATGAAATTTATCGCAAACGAACAGTAACACGAAGTAATTGCATAACCAAACATTTAAATTTGTATTAGTTCATAGACAACCAAAATATAAAGCTCAAAATATACCGGCATTACATAATGTTTTGCAGAAGAGAAATTACCTGCGATAAAGATTAAACCACTCTAAAATGCAGTGCTATGAGCGAATAAAGTCAAAGGGCGCGAAGATATCTTAATTTAATGCTGCTTCAATACAGTGTGTACACATATATAAGAGATTATTTTATTATTATACTTATGAGATGCTCATTTTTAAAATTACAACTGAGCGATAAAAGTTTTTTGTTATATTATTTAGTCTAAATATCTAATTATCTTCGTATTTCCAAATAAATCTTTGTTGCTAACTGTCTTAATCAAATATTTTTTTAAATTCTTTTATTATTTCTGCCCTGACCTTACTTATCAGTGCAATAAGTGTGTTTGAAAAAAATGCAAATGTAGTAAACAACAACAAAAAATTAGGAAAATTTAGTTACATAACATGTTATCTCATTCAGGATTCCCATATCAATTAATGCTACTCATGAAATTAATTTCTATTTATGTAAAGCCAAAATATATATTAGCTTATATAGGAATGATCGTGGTAAGCACAAAGATTTGCTGCAAAGAAAAGCTTGATATGTACAATTTTGTCGATATCTAATAAACGCAGATAAAACGCAATGATTTTGTTAGTTCTCATTTATTTGTTATTCATTTATTGTTACAACCTGTCTTGTAGACCTTAATTTTCCTCCTCCGATTTTTCTAATTTAGTTCTTGAGTTTTTTTCCTAAGATACTTGGTTTCTATACATAAGAAAAGCAATATTTTTATTCGTTCCATTAACTTTGACAGTTTTTAAGAATAATGCTTCAAGCTTCAAATCGTTACCCATTCACATATAGTTTGTTTAAACAAAAAGCCTTCTAATACCTTAAAAAGCGTTTTACTTTCTATTGCTTCTAAATACAGAAATCTCAGGATCGTGTCAATAACACAGAAGGACCAAAAGTAATGGTTCAAGGGCCAACTGAACATTATTCGTTTAAATAAAATATAGCAGAGTAAGTACATACAATACACTGACAGGAAAAGTTGGTTATCTTATGGTAACAAGTTACTTGCAACAACTTATCTAAAATCTGAAAATTGTGTGACCAAGACACTGAAATATAGAAATAATATTAGCCCAACTAGACACTGGAATTAAAAGGGGACTAGAAATGTATGATGACCTTTATCAAATTTTGGTATAATTAAATCACTTAGAAAATCATAAATATCTAAACGGGAAAGTTAATGTAAGTTGATTATAGAGATAAAGAGTTGCACACTAAACGTAAAGACCGCAGCAGCCGTCAATAACATCAAAATATATGACAAAATAGCCACTGTTAGCCATAATCGTAAAAAATCAACCTTAGCTGAATCGAATTTAACACTTTTAGGGTCAGCGCTTGCATCAATTAGACATTTTGTCTTAAAAATGATATTGAATTTGATGAAGCATTGTCAGGAGTGGAAATTTTAATGTTTTTGTTTCCTCTCTATATAGTGACAATCCTATGCACCCACCAGTTGTTAGGACCAACACTTGGCAAACATTTGATCAATACAAATAACACCCACTTACAATATTCTACGATAGAAATAGAATTTAAACCTACTAATTTATAAGAAGTTCAAAAATTCCTTGATTTGATGACAAGAGCGTTTACGTTTTTTTACAATCGTAAATGCGTTTGCAAATTACTTTCTGTGCTAATTACAAGCACTATGTCATTGAAATGGTCTATATCTATATATTATATCTATAATGAACATGTTACAATGAGCGTTTACTTCTACACAAACGAATATTAATTTCTAAGTAATCCATAAAAAACTAAATGCAGAATACAATTTTTCAAACTTTGATCAAGGAATAACAATGTTCATAAAATGGGAGTAGATCGAGGAAAACAGAACTATAATCCCATCATAAATGATCCTTTTGCAAATAAAGGACATCATCACGTAATGGACAATTATTTTAATAATACGAGCCTTAGGTCTTATGAAAACACGATACTTGTCACAGAAATAATTCAGGCTAGTCTTATAATAACACCATATTTGTAACATTTGCCAAACTGAACTAAAAAAAATGTTGGTCTCAAATAGGTGCCGATTTTGTATGCATGTATTGAATTGGCTTGAGCATCTTTACAGGATGAGGAACTACAGGACAGTTAAGTTTTAACAAACAAAATACCGCAATCAGTCCAGAACGACTTTTTCTTATAATTATCTTAGAACATTTGCCAAATTTAAAATAAAAAAATGTTTGGTATCGAATAAGCTCCGATTATGTAT